>JAEOAE010000010.1:60375000-60575000 GCA_036365155.1 Meriones psammophilus
CTCTATAGTACAACTTAAGATCAGGGATGGAGATACCTCCGGAAGATCTTTTATTGTAGAGGATTGTTTTAGCAATTCTGGGTTTCTTGTTATTCCATATGAAGTTGAGAATTTTTCTTTCCAGGTCCGTAAAGAATTGTGTTGGTAATTTGATGGGCATTGCATTGAATCTGTAGATTGCTTTTGGTAAGATGGCCATTTTTACTATGTTAATCTTTCCAAGCCAGGAGCATGGGAGATCTTTCCATCTTCTCATATCTTCTTCTAATTCTTTCTTCAGAGATTTGAAATTTTTTTCATACAAGTCTTTGACTTCCTTGGTTAGGGTTACTCCGAGGTACCTTATGTCATTTGTGGCTATTGTGAAGGGTGTTGTTTCCCTAATTTCTTTCTCAGCCCTTTTGTCTTTTGTATACAGGAGGGCTACTGATTTTTTTGAGTTAATTTTGTATCTGGCCACTTTGCTGAAGATGTGTATCAGCTGTAGGAGTTCCCTGGTAGAGTTTTTGGGGTCACTCACATATACTATCATATCATCTGCAAATAGTGATAATTTGACTTCTTCCTTTCCAATTTGTATCCCCTTGATCTCCTTCAACTGTCTTATTGCTCTAGCAAGGACTTCCAGCACTATGTTGAAGAGATATGGAGAGAGTGGGCAGCCTTGTCTTGTCCCTGATTTCAGTGGGATTGCTTTAAGTTTCTCTCCGTTCAGTTTGATGTTGGCTATAGGCTTGCTGTATATCGCCTTTACTATGTTTAGATATGTGCCTTGTATCCCTGATCTCTCCAATATTTTGAACATGAATGGATGTTGCATTTTGTCAAATGCTTTTTCAGCATCTAGGGAGATTATCATGTGGTTTTTTTCTTTCAGTTTGTTAATATGGTGGATCACATTGATGGATTTCCGTATATTGAACCACTCCTGCATACCTGGGATGAAGCCTACTTGGTCATAGTGGATAATATCTTTGATGTGTTCTTGGATTTGGTTTGCAAGTATTTTATTAAGTATTTTTGCATCAATGTTCATAAGGGAGATTGGCCGGAAATTCTCTTTCTTAGTTGAGTCTTTGTGAGGTTTAGGTACCAAGGTGACTGTGGCTTCATAGAATGAATTTGGTAATATTCCTTCTGTTTCTATTTTGTGGAATAGTTTGAAGAGAATTGGTGTTAGCTCTTCTTTGAAGGTCTGGTAGAATTCTGCGCTGAAACCATCTGGTCCTGGGCTTTTTTTGGATGGGAGACTTTTGATGACTGCTTCTATTTCTTTGGGCGATATAGGACTATTTAGTTGATTTACCTGGTCCTGATTCAGCTTTGGTAAGTCAAATCGATCAAGAGAATTGTCCATTTCATTTAGATTTTCAAATTTTGTGGCACATAGACTTTTGAAGTAAGTCCTAATGATTGTTTGGATTTCCTCAGTGTCTGTAGTTATATCCCCCTTTTCATTTCTGATTTTGTTGATTTGGGTGGTGTCTCTCTGCCTTTTAGTTAGCCTGGCTAAGGGTTTGTCGATCTTGTTGATTTTTCTCAAAGAACCAGCTCTTGGTTTCATTGATTCTTTGAATTGTTTTATTTGTTTCCAATTGATTGAATTCAGCCCTGAGTTTGATTATTTCCAGCCGTCTACTCCTTCTTGGTGTGTCTGCTTCTTCTTTTTCTAGGGTTTTTAAGTGAGCCATTAGGGTGCTTGAATGAGCTGTCTCGAATTTCTTCTTGAAGGTACTTCGTGCTATGAACTTTCCTCCTAGCACTGCTTTCATTGTGTCCTACAAGTTCGGGTATGTTGTGTCTTCATTTTCATTGATTTCTAGAAAGACTTTAATTTCTTTCTTTATTTCTTCCCTGACCCAGCTGTCATTTAGTAACAAGTTGTTCAGTTTCCATGTGTGTGTAGGCTTTTTGTTATTTCTGTTATTGTTGAGGTCCAGCTTTATTCCATGGTGATCAGACAAGATACATGGGATTATTTCAATCTTCTTGTATCTGTTGAGGCTTGTTTTGTGACCCACTATATGGTCTATTTTGGAGAAGGTTCCATGAGGTGCTGAGAAGAAGATAAATTCTTTTGTGTTTGGGTGTATAGTTCTGTAAATGTCTGTTAGTTCCATTTGATTCATGACCTCAGAGACATTGTTTGTTTAATTTCTGTTTTGTTGACCTGTCCTTTGTTGAGAGTGGGGTGTTGAAGTCTCCCACTATTAATGTGTGGGGATCTATATGTGCTTTAAATTTTACCAATGTTTCTTTCACAAATGTGGGTGCCCTTGTATAGATGTTCAGGATTGTGATGTCTTCCTGGTGGAATTTTCCCTTGATGATTATGAAGTGTCCTTCCCCATCTCTTTTGATTAATTTTGGTTGAAAGTCTATTTTATCAGATATTAGAATGGCTACTCCTGCTTGCTTCTTGGTTCCGTTTGCTTGGAAAGTCGTCTTCTAACCCTTTACCCTCAGGTAATGTCTATCTTTGTGTCTTAGGTGTGTTTCTTGTATGCAACAGATTGCTGGGTTTTGTTTACGTATCCATTCTGTTAATCTGTGTCTTTTTATTGGAGAGTTGAGTCCATTGATGTTGAGAGAGATTAATGACCAGTGGCTGTTACATCTCTTGATTTTGATGTTGGCTGTGGTCATCAGGTTGTGTCCTTGGTTGCTTTTTGTTTTACTGAAGTGAGGTTATTTATTTCCTGTGTTTTCTTGAATGTAGCTAGCTTTCTTGGGTTGTATTTTCCCTTCCAGTGTCTTCTGTAATGCTGGATTTGTTTGTAGGTATTGTTGAAATTTGTTTTTGTAATTGAATATCTTGTTTTCTCCATCTATGAGGACTGAGAGTTTTGCGGGGTATAGTAGCCTGGGCTGACATCTGTGTTCTCTTAGGGTCTGCAAGATATCCGTCCAGGCCCTTCTGGCTTTCATAGTCTCTGTTGAAAAGTCAGGTGTGATTCTAATGGGTTTGCCATTATATGTTACTTGGCCTTTTTCCCTTGCAGCTTTTAGTATTTTTTCTTAGTTCTGTATACTTACTGTTTTGATTATTATGTGGCGGGAGGATTTTCTTTTCTGGTCAAATTTGTTGGGTGTTCTGTAGGCCTCATGTATTCTAATTGGCCTCTCCTTTAGCTTGGGGAAATTTTCTTCAATGATTTTGTTGAAAATATTTTCTGGGCCTTGGAGAAGGGAGTCTTCTTTTTCCTCTATACCTATTATTCTTAGGTTTTGTCTTTTCATATTGTCTTGCATTTCTTGGACGGTCTGTGTCAGGAATTTTTCAGATTTAACATTTTCTTTGATAGATACATGGATTTCTTCCATTGTATCTTCTACACCTGAGATTCTTTCTTCCATCTCTTGTAGTCTGTTGGTTATGCTTACCTCTGTAGTTCCTGTTTTCTTCCCTAGATTCTTCCTTTCCATTATTTCTTCCATTTGTGTTTTCTTTAATTTTTCCAATTCTATCTTCAGGTCTTGAGTTGTTTTGTTTACTTCCTTCACCTGTCTGATTGTACTTTCCTGTTTTTCTTTTAGTTCCTTCAACTCTGTTTCTATCATTTCATTCAGTGTTTTAAGCATTTCCTTTCTAAGGGCCATAAACTGTTTGGCTGCAGCTTCCTCTATTTCTTTACCGGTGGCAATATTCTGTTTGAGTTTATCTTCCTCTATGTCTTTACGAATTTTATTTGTTTCCTCTGTTATCATCTTCCTGAGCATACTTGTTAGGTCATCTTCTTGGATTTCAGTTATGGTGGGGAGTCCAGGGCTACTTGCCCCTGGGTAACTGGGTTCTGGAGATGCCATATTGCTGTGTCTTTAGTTGCTTGAGCTTTTACGCTGGCCTCTACCCATTGTGTTATTTTAGGTGTTTGGGGTTATTTTCTGGTGGTTCCTGGGGATCCTGTGGTGGAGAGAATCCCCTTTGCAGAAAGCTGGTTTTTCCTGAAGGATGTCTTCTCAGCTTTTTGGGTATAGTCCCTGGATGGCTGGTGTTTTTTCAGGAGTTGCTCACCTCAGGGATATAGACCTGAGTCGTAACTGTGGTCTTTGTTAGTTGAGAGGGTTCTCCTCTCACCCAGGGAAGTCCTGAGGGCAGCTGCCCTGTTTCTGGGTTTCTTGTTGTAAATTTAATGATCAGCTGCTGTGACCCAGTTGGACATCAGGCGCGCCTCAACTGTTTGTGCCTGTGTCTGGAGCACAGCTGAGTGCTGGCGCCTTGGCCCCACTAGACTGCTAGACTTTTTCTAGGGAAGGATTGGGTGATTTAGGTCAGTACAGTTTCCTTTCTTCCCCGTGGATTCTCTGGAGACACGGACTCCCAGTGTCTTTTTTTGCCCTGGTGCACACTGCTCAGTGTCCACCAGCTGGCTGGCCACAGAAACTGCCTGTGCCTGGAGCACAGCTGTGTGATGGTGGCTCAGTCTCTGCCAGCTGTCTGGTGCACAGAAACTGTCTGTGTCTGCCTATGCGGCTTTTGGGAGCCTGAATGCCTCCCTAAGATGGATAATTTTCCGGGGACCTTTTCAGGTTGGGGGTGAGCTGAGTGCTTTGAGATCAGACCCGCCGTTTCTATCTCCCGCAGCGAATCAGGCGCGCAGGCAGGCAGGCAGGGCTCTGTGCCAGAACCTGGGTCCCTGGCTCTGGCTCCGGGCTGGCTCCTGGGGTGCCCGTGGAACCTGCCCGAGTCTTTTCCAGGGGATGTCTTGGTGACCTAAGGCTGGTCCCAATTGTTTCCTGTACCCTGGGGTTACCTCTCGACTGAAAATTCCAGTCTCTGATAGTGTGGTGCACACGGTTCAGTCTGGGACCGTGACCAGAGACACTGGCTTGTGGCTCTGGGCTGGAGGCAGGCAGCCAAGCATCTTGTGGAACCGGGTTCTCTTCCGCGGTTTAGCCGGGTGAGTTAAAAGCTGATTGAATCCCCCACCGTGGGGTATCCTCTCACCTGGGAAACACAATGACTGTGTTTTATGGCCAAGAGTTCTGATTGCTGGTCACTGTGCTGATCCTGCTGTGCTGCTGCTCAGAATGAGAGTCCTCCCGGTGCCACCATCTTGCGCCTCCCAGAGACTCATACGCCAACCAAGGACTATTCATGGAGATAACCCAGAACCCCTGCACAGATGTAGCCCAGGGCAGTTCAGAGTCTAATTGGGTTACATAGAAATGTGAAGAGGGACTGCCTCTGACATAATCTAATTGGCCTGCTCTTTGATCACCTCCCTCTGGGGGGAGCAGCCTTACCAGGCCATAGTAGAGGACAATACAGCCACTTTTGATGTGAACTGACAGACTAAGATCAGAAAGGAGAGGAGAACCTCCCCTATTAGTGGACTTGGGGAGTGGCATGCAAGCAGAGGGAGGAGGGAGGGTGGGATTGGGAGGGGAGAAGGGAGGGGCTTATGGGGGGATGCAAAATGAATAAAGTGTAATTGATGAAAAATTTCAAAAAAAAGGGAAAAAAAATAATTTAAGAACCTTAAATGACTTCCAAAAGTGGAGGAAAACATGGAGTTAGTCAATTGGCATGGAGCACGTCTCGCCCCTGGGGGCAATGGTCTCCTGAACCTACTCAGACCTCGGACACCACCACTGCTAGTTCTAGAACTGACAAAGGATGTTCCAACGAGGCGGTTAAGGCTTCGCATAATATTTCCTATAAGCCCACACCTGTTTGTCTATATCCCCCATTTTTATTCATTATTAGCCAGATAGAGCCAAGTAATTGTGGTAATGATACTTGCTTTTTTGCCCAATGCTGGAATGCTAGTGAATTTAGGTATGCCCTGGTTACTCGCATGCCTCACTGGGTGCCTGTGCCCGTTGATGCCCCTCATGCTATGACTCTCTTCAGACAGAAAAGGGATCTTGGAACTACAGCCACCATTGTTACTACCATCTCATTGGCGGCTGTTGGAGCTACCACCGGGGCATTAGCCATGAGTCATACTGGGCAGACTGCTCAGACCCTGAATAATCATTTAGCCAATGTAGCTCATGCCTTAGTTGTACATAAAGGAATTAATGCTCAACTAAAAAGAAGCTTGATGGTGTTCAATCAGAGGATTGACCTCGTGCAGGAGCAATGGCAATATACTCAACTTGGCTGTCAATGAAAATATGCTGGACTTTGAGTCACTAGCATATAACATGAGAATTTTTCCTGTGCTGCAAATCTGTCTAAACAATTGTCGAGCTATATTTTAGGTAATTGGACTGGAGAATTCGATATTACGATGGAGCAGCTGAGAGTGGCCATTGTCACAGTAAATTCTACCAGAGTGGACACAGGACTAGCCACAGGATTATCATCATGGATTGCTGCAGCCATGAATCATCTGAAGGAATGGGCGGGCATGGGAGCGTTAGCAGGCCTTCTGGTGTTGGTCTCCTTGGTTTGCCTGTGGTATATATGCAAGATTAGAGTCTCACAACAGTGTGATGCAGCCATGATCATTCAGGCCTTTACAGCCATTGAAGCAGGACATTCTCCCCAAGTATGGTTGGATACCATAAAAAGCTAAATTGTTACGCTCAGGATGCGAGGCGAAGCACTGCACTCAGGGTCAGCCGCTTTGGACCCAGAGAAGAGCATGTCTGATTGCATGCGGGTTGATGCCCCAGGTCCCGCCTCTGAGAAAAAGGTATCAGACGGGTCTGATGCTCTTTGGGTGGATGACACCTAAATGAACATCGGTACAAATTCCCAATTTATTTCTAATATCAGAGATCAGACCTCTACTCTTGCCTGATGCGTCTAAAACAAAAAGGGGGAACTGTAGAGAACTGCGGAATGCTATGCCTTAAGGATGGAGCTGGTTTCTGCCTTCCACCTTCCCGATGGTGAGTGCTCTCTGTCACGAACAATTCCTCATTTGGCTAAGGCTGCTTAGCCATCTGGCTTGCTTCCATGTATGTGGATCTATCTGCATTGCCCACGTTGCAAGCCTGGGCTGGCTACCCAGAGGGTATTTAAAGTGGGCTGGCTTTCCCCAGGGTCAGATGATTGTTCAAGGTTCCTGAATAAACTGCAATGAAAAAAAAAAAAAACAAGTTTTATTGAAAGAACAGAAACGCAAAGCACAACTTTGAAAACTAATTCACATATGTGTCGCCCATTCAATTAGTATAACAGGAAAAATGAAAAGTGATATATCACACTGTACAGCACAGAAACAAGTTTCCAACCAAAGAACAGAAACTCAAACACATCTTTTAAACTAATTCACATACATGTCGACTGTTCAATTATTATAACAGGAAAAATGAAAAGTGATATAACTCTCTGTACAGCAAAGGAACAACTTTCCAATGAAAGAACAGAAAAGCAAAGCACTACTTAGTAAACTAAATCACATGTGTGTTGCTCGATCAATTAGGAATACAGAAAAACTGAAAAGTGATATGTCGAACTATACAGCACAGGAACAAGTTTCCAATAAAAGAACAGAAAAGCATAGCACTACTTTTAAACGGAATCACATGTGTGTTGCTCCCTCAATTAGGAATACAGGAAAAGTGAAAAGTGATATATAGCACTGTACAGAACAGGAACAATTTTCAAATGAAAGAACAGAAAAGCAAAGCACTACTTTTAAACGGAATCACATGTGTGTTGCTCGCTCAATTAGGAATACAGGAAAACTGAAAAGTGTTATCTCGCACTTTACGGCACAGAAACAAGTTTCCATCGAAAAAACAGAAATGAAAAGGACAACTTTGTAAACTAATTCACATACGTTTTGCTCATTCAATTATTATCACAGGAAAACTGAAAAGTGATATAACCCTAATCCTAACCCTAAACCTAACCCTAACCCTAACCTTAACTCTAACACTAACCCTAACCCCTAATCCTAACCCTAACCCTAAACCTGACCCTAACTTTTTCCCAACAGGAACAAGTTTCCAACGGAAGAACAGAAATGAAATGCACTACTTTGTAAACTAAATCACACGTGTGTCACTCGCTCAATTAGGAATACAGAAAACTGAAAAGTGATATATCGCACTGTACAGCACAGGAACAATTTTCCAACGAAAGAACAGAAAAGCAAAACACTACTTAGTGAACTAAATCACATGTGTCGCTCGCTCAATGAGGAATACAGGAAAACTGAAAAGTGATATATCAAATTGTACAGCAAAGAAAGTAGTTTCATCAAAAGAACAGAAACTCAAAGCACAACTTTGTAAACTAATTCACATACATGTCGGTTGTTCAATTATTATAATAGGAAAACTGAAAAGTGATATAACCCTAACCCTAACCCTAACCCTAACCCCTAACCCTAACCCTAACACTAACCCTAAACCTAACCCCTAACCCTAACCCTAACCCTAACCCTAACCCTACCCTAACCCTAACCCTAACCCCTAACCCTAACTTGTTCCTAAGAGGAACAAGTTTCCAACGAAAGAACATAAACACAAAGCACTACTTTTAAACTAAATCACATGTGTATCTCTCCCTCAATTAGGAATACAGGAAAAATGAAAAGTGATATATCACACTGAACAGCACAGGAACAAGTTTCCATCGAAAGAACAGAAACGCAAAGCACTACTTTGTAAACTAAATCACATACGTGTCGCCTGCTCAATTATTATAACAGGAAAACTGAAAAGTGATATAACGCACTGTATAGCACAGGAAGAAGTTTCCAACAAAAGAACAGAAAAGCAAAGCACTACTTAGTAAACTAAATCACATGTGTGTCGCTCGCTCAATTAGGAATACAGGAAAAAAGAAAAATGATATATCGCACTGTACAGCAAAGGAACAAGTTTCCAACGAAAGAACAGAAAAGCAAAGCACTACTTAGTGAAATAAACCACATGTGTTGCTCGCTCAATGAGGAATACAGGAAAACTGAAAAGTGATATATCGAACTGTACAGCAAAGAAACAAGTTTCATCAAAAGAACAGAAACTCAAAGCACAACTTTGTAAACTAATTCACATACATATCGCTTGTTCAATTATTATAACAGGAAAACTGAAGAGTGATAAAACCCTAACCCTAACCCCCTAACCCTAACCTAAACCTAACCCTAACCCCTAACCCTAACCGTAACCCTAACCCTACCCTAACCCTAACCCCAACGCTAATTTTTATCTAAAAGGAACAAGTTTCCAATGAAAGAACATAAACCCAAAGTCCTACTTTGAAAACTAAATCACATGTGTGTCTCTCCTTCGATTAGGAATACAGGAAAACTGAAAAGTGATATATCGCACTGTACAGCACAGGAACAAGTTTGCAAAGAAAGAACAGAAAAGCAAAGCACTACTTTGTAAACTAATTCCCATACGTGTCGCCTGTTGAATTATTAAAACAGGAAAACTGAAACTGCACTGTACAGCACAGGAACAATTTTACAACGAAAGAACAGAAAAGCAAAGCACTACTTAGTGACCTAAATCACATGTGTCGCTCGCTCAATGACTAATACAGGAAAACTGATAAATGATATATCGCACTGTACAGCATAGGAACAAGTTTCCAACGAAAGAACAGAAGCACCACTTTGTAAACTAAATCACATGTGTGTCGCTCGCTCAATTAGGAATACAGGAAAACTGAAAAGTGATATATCGAACTGTATGGCAAAGAAAAAATATTCATCAAAAGAACAGAAACTCAAAGCACAACTTTGTAAACTAATTCAAATACATGTCGCCTGTTCAATTATTATTACAGGAAAACTGAAAAGTGATATAACCCTAACCCTAACCCTAACCCTAACCCCTAACCCTAACCCTAACACTAACCCTAACCCCTAACCCTAACCCTAACACTAACCCTAACCCTAACCCCTAACAATAACCCTAACCCTAACCCTAACCCTAACTTAACCCTAACCCTAACACTAACCCTAACCATAACACTAACTTTTTCCAATAGGAACAAGTTCCAAATGAAAGAACATAAACGCAGAGTACTACATTGTAAACTAAAACACATGTGTGTCGCTCCCTCAATTAGGAATACAGGAAAACTGAAAAGTTATATATCGCACTGTACAGCACAGGAACAAGTTTGCAACGAAAGAACAGAAAAGCAAAGCACGACTTTGTAAACTAATTCACATATGTGTCGCCTGTACAATTATTAAAACAGGAAAACTGAAACTGCACTGTACAGCACAGGAACACGTTTCCAACGAAAGAACAGAAAAGCAAAGCACTACATTTTAAACTACGTCACATGTGTGTCGCGCGCTCAATTCGGAATACAGGAAAACTGAAATGTGATATATCGAAGTATACGGCAAAAAAAAAAAAAAAAAAAAAAAAAAACAAGTTTTCATTGAAAGAACAGAAACGAAAAGCACAACTTTTTAAACTAATTCACATACACGTCGCCCGTTCCATTATTATAACAGGAAAACTGAAAAGCGATATATCACAGTGTAAAGCTCAGAAACAAGTTTCCAACGAAAGAACATAAAAGCAAAGCACTACTTAGTGAACTAAATCACTTGTGTGTCGCTCGCTGGATGCATAATACATGAAAACTGAAAAGTGATATAAAGCACTGTACACCACAGGAACTATTTTCCAAAGAAAGAACAGTAAAGCAAAGCACTACTTTGTAAACTAATTCACATACGTTTAGCCTGTCCAATTATTAAAACAGGAAAATTGAAAAGTGATATAACGCACTGTACTGCACAGGAACAAATTTCCAAAGAAAGAACAGAAAGCAAAGCACTACTTAGTAAACTAAATCACATGTGTGTCGCTCGCTGGATGCATAATACAGGAAAACTGAAAAGTGATATATCGCACTGTACACCACAGGAACTAGTTTCCAAAGAAAGAACAGTAAAGCAAAGCAATACTTTGTAAACTAAATCACATGTTTGTAGCTCGCTCAATTAGGAATACAGGAAAACTGAAAAGTGATATATCGCACTTTACAGCACAGGAACAAGTTTCCAACCAAAGAACAGAAACACAAAGCACAACTTGGTAAACTAATTCACATACATGTCGCCGATTCAATTATTATAACAGGAAAACTGAAAAGTGATATATCACACTGTACAGCACAGAAACAAGTTTCCAACAGAAGAACAGAAAGGCAAAGCTCTACATTGTAAACAAAATCACATGTGTGTTGCTCGTTCAATTAGGAATATAAGAAAACTGAAAAGTGATATATTGCACTGTACAGCACAGGAACAAGTTTCCAACAAAAGAACAGAAAAGCAAAGCACTTCTTAGTGAACTAAATCACATGTGTTACTTTCGCTCAATTAGGAATACAGGAAAACTGAAAAGTGATATATCGCACTGTACAGCGCAGGAACAAGTATCCAACGAAAGAACAGAAAAGCAAATCACTACTTTGTAAACTGAATCACATGTGTGTCGCTTGCTCAAATAGGAATACAGGAAAAGTGAAAAGTGATATATCGAACTGTACGTCAAAAAAACAAATTTTCATCAAAAGAACAGAAACGCAAAGCACAACTTTATAAACTAATTCACATACAGGTCGCCTGTTCAATTATTATACCAGGAAAATTGAAATGAGATATAACCCTAACCCTAACCCTAACCCTAACCCCTAACCCTAACCCTAACACTAACCCTAACCTTAACCCCTAACAATAACCCTAACTCTAACCCTAACCCTACCCTAACCCTAACCCTAACACTAACCCTAACCATAACACTAACTTTTTCCAATAGGAACAAGTTCCCAATGAAAGAACATAAACGCAGAGTACTACATTGTAAACTAAATCACATGTGTGTCCCTCCCTCAATTAGGAATACAGGAAAACTGAAAAGTTATATATCGCACTGTACAGCACAGGAACAAGTTTGCAATGAAAGAACAGAAAAGCAAAGCACTACTTAGTAAACTAAATCACATGTGTGTATCTCGCTCAATTAGGAATACAGGAAAATTGAAAAGTGATATAACCCTAACCATAACCCTAACCCTAACCCTAAACCCCTACCCCTAACCCTTACCCTAACCCCTAACCCTAACCCTAATCATAACCCTAACCCTAACCCTACCGTAAACCTAACCCTAACCCTAACCCTAACCCTAACACTAACCCTAACCCTAACTTGTTCCTTAGAGGAACAAGTTTCCAACGAAAGAACATAAACGAAAAGCACTACTTTTAAACTAAATCACATGTGTGTCTCTCCCTCAATTAGGAATACAGGAAAACTGAAAAGTGATATATCACACTGAACAGCACAGGAAAAAGTTTCCATCGAAAGAACAGAAATGCAAAGCACTACTTTGTAAACTAATTCACATTCGTGTCGCCTGTTCAATTATTATAAGAGGAATACTGAAAGTGATGTATCGCACTGTACAGCACAGGAACACGTTTTGATCGATAGAACAGAAAAGCAAAGCACTAGTTTGTAAACTAAATCACATGTGTGTGGCTTGCTCAATTAGGAAAACAGGAAAACTAAAAAGTGTTATTTCGCACTGTACAGCACAGAAACAAGTTTCCAAAAGAAGAACAGAAAGGCAAAGCAGTACTTTGTAAACTAAATCACATGTGTGTCGCTCGCTCAATTAGGAATACAGGAAAACTGAACAGTGATATATTGCACTGTACAGCACAGGAACAATTTTCCAACGAAAGAACAGAAAAGCAAAGCACTACTTAGTGAACTAAATAACGTGTCACTCACTCAATGAGGAATACAGGAAAACTGAAAAATGATATATCGCACTGTACAGCACAGGAACAAGTTTCCAATGAAAGAACAGAAAAGCAAAGCACTACATTTTAAACTAATTCACATTCGTGTTGCTTGTTCAATTATTATAAGAGGAATACTGAAAGTGATATATCGCACTTTACAGCACAGAAACAAGTTTCCATCGAAAGAACAGAAACGCAAAGCACAACTTTGTAAACTAAATCACATGTGTGGCGCTAGCTCAATTAGGAATACAGGAAAACTTAAAAGTGATATATCACACTGTTCAGCACAGGAACAAGTTTCCAATGAAAGAACAGAAAAGCAAAGCACTACATTATAAACTAAATCACATATGTGTTGCTTGCACAATTAGGAATACAGGAAAATTGAAAAGTGATATATCGCACTGTACAGCATAAGAACAAGTTTCCAAGGAAAGAACAGAAAAGCAAAGCACTACTTTGTAAACTAATTCACATAAGTGTCGCCTGTTCAGTTATCATAAAAGGAAAAATGAAAAGTAATATAACGCACTGTACATCAGAGGAACAAGTTTCCAACGAAAGAACAGAAAAGCAAAGCACTACTTAGTGAACTAAATCACATGAGTGTAGCTCACTCAATTAGGAATACAGGAAATCTGAAAAGTGATATAACCCTAACCCTATCCCTAACCCTAACCCTAACCCTAACCCCTAAACTTAACCCTAACCCTAACCCCTAACACTAACCCTAACACTAACCTTAACCCTAACCCTAACCCCCTACCCTAACCCTAACTCTAACCCTAACCCTAACCAAAAAACTAACCTAACCCCTAACCCTGACCCTAACCCTAACCCTAACCCTACCCTGACACTAAACCTAACCCTAACCCTAACCCTAACTTGTTCCTAACAGGAAAAAGTTTCGAACGAAAGAACAGAAACGCAAAGCACAACTTTGTAAACGAATTCACATATGTGTCGCCCGTTCAATTATTATAACAGGAAAACTGAAAAGTGATATATCACATTGTACAGCACAGAAACAAGTTTACAACAGAAGAACAAAAAAGCAAAGCACTACTTTTTAAACTAAATCACATGGGTGTCGCTCGCTCAATTAGGAATTCAGGAAAACTGAAAAGTGATATATCCCACTGTACAGCACAGGAACAAGTTTTCAATGAAAGAACAGAAAAGCAAAGCACTACTTTGTAAACTAATTCACATACAGGTCGCCTCTTCAATTATTATAACAGGAAAACTGAAAAGTGATATAAACCTAACCCTAAACCTAACCATAACACCCTAACCCTAACCCTAACCGTAACCCTAACCCTAACCCTAACCCCTAACCTTAACCCTAACCCTAACCCTAACCCTACCCTAACCCTAACCCTAACCCTAACCCTAACCCTAACCCTTACTTGTTCCCAACAGGGACAAGTTTCCAAGGAAAGAACATAAAAGCAAAGCACTACTTTGTAAACATTAATCACATGTGTATCGCTCACTCAATTAGGAATACAGGAAAACTGAAAAGAGTTATATTGCACTGTACAGCACAGGAACAACTTTCGAACAAAAGAACAGAAAAGCAAAGCACTACTCACTAAAGCCTAACCCTAACCCTAACCCTAACCCTAACCCCTAACACTAACCCTAATCCTAACCCTACCCTAACCCAAACACTAACCCTAAACCTAACCCTAACACTAACCCTAACCCTAACATGTTCCTAACAGGAACAAGTTTACAATGAAAGAACATAACTGCAAAGCACTACTTAGTTAACTAAATGACATGTGGGGAGCTCGCTCAATTAGGAATACAGGAAAACTGAAAAATGATACATCGCACTGTACAGCAGAGGAACAAGTTTCCAATGAAGAACAGAAAAGCAAAGCACTACTTAGTAAACTAAATCACATGTGTGTCGCTCGATCAATTAGGAATTCAGGAAAACTGAAAAGTGATATAACCCTAAACCTAACCATAACCCCTAACCCTAACCCTAACCCTAACCCTAACCCTACCCTAACCCAAACCCTAACCCTAACCCTAACCCTAACCCTAATTTTTTCCTAACAGGAACAAGTTTCCAACGAAAGAACTTAAACGCAAAGCACTACTTTGTAAACAAAATCACATGTGTGTCGCTAGATAAATTCGGAATATAGGAAAACTGAAAAGTATTATCTCGCAATGTACGGCAAAGAAACAAGTTTGCATGGAAAGAACAGAAATGCAAAGCACAACTTTGTAAACTAATTCAGATACGTTTTGCCCGTTCAATTATTATTAAAAGAAAACTAAAAGTGATATATCACACTGTACAGCACAGAAACAAGTTTCCAACAGAAGCACAGAAAGGTAAAGCACTACTTTGTAAACTAAATCACATGTGTGTTGCTCTCTCAATTAGGAATACAGGAAAACAGAAAAGAAAATATATCGCACTGTACAGCAAAGGAACAAGTTTCCAGCGAAAGAACAGAAAAGCAAAGCACTACTTAGTAAACTAAATCACATGTGTGTTGCTCGCTCAATTAGGAATACAGGAAAACTGAAAAGTGATACAACCCTAACCCTAACCCTAACCGTAACCCCTTAACCCTAACCCAAACGCTAACCATAATCCTAACCCTAACCCTAACCCCTAACACTTACCCTAACCCTAAACCTACCCTAACCCAAAACCTAACACTAACCCTAACTCTAATCCTAATCCTAACTTGTTATTAACAGGAACAATTTTCTAACGAAAGAACATAAACGCAAAGCACTACTTTGTAAACCAAATCACATGTGTGCCACTCGCTAAATTAGGAATACAGGAAAGCTGAAATGTGTTATCTCGCACTGTACGGCACAGAAACAAGTTTCCATCGAAAGAACAGAAAAGCAAAGCACAACTTTGTAAACTAATTCACATTCGTGTTGCCTGTTCAATTATTATAACAGGAAAAATGAAAGTGATATAACCCTAACTCTAACCCTAAGCCCCTAACCCTAACTATAACCCTAACCCCTAAACCCTAACCATAACCCTAACACTTGTTCCTGTACAGCACAGGAACAAGTTTGGAGCGAAAGAACAGAAACGCAAAGCACTAATTTGTAAACTAAATCACATGTGTGTCGCTCGCTCAATTAGGAATACAGGAAAACTGTAAAGTGTTATCTCGCACTGTACGGCACAGAAACAAGTTTCCATCGAAAGAACATTAACGCAAAGCACAACTTTGTAAACTAATTCACATTCGTGTCGCCTGTTCAATTATTATAACAGGAAAACTGAAAAGTGATATATCACACTGTACAGCACAGGAACAAGTTTCCAACAGAAGAACAGAAACGCAAAGCACTACTTTGTAAACTAAATCACATGTGTGTCGCTCGCACAATTAGGAATACAGGAAAACAGAAATGTGATATATCGCTCTATACAGCACAGAAACAAGTTTCCAACAGAAGAACAGAAATGCATAGCACTACTTTGTAAACTAAATCACATGTGTGTTGATCGCTCAATTAGGAATACAGAAAAACTGAAAAGTGATCTATCGAAATATATGGCAAAGAAACAAGTTTTCATTGAAAGAATAGAAACGCAAAGCACAACTTTGAAAACTAATTCACATTCGTTTGGCCTGTTCAATTTTTATAACAGGAGAACTGAAAAGTGATATATCCTTAACCCTAATCCTAACCCCTAACCCTAACCCTAACCCTAACCCTAACTGTAAACCTAACCCGACCCTAACCCTAACCCTAATCCTAATCCTAACTTGTTCCTAACAGGAACAATTTTCCAACGAAAGAACATAAACGCAAAGCACTACTTTGTAAAGTAAATCACATGTGTGCCACTCGCTCAATTAGGAATACAGGAAAACTGAAAAGTGATATAACGCACAGTACAGCACAGGAACAAGTTTCCATCAAAAGAACAGAAAAGCAAAGCACAACTTTGTAAACTAATTCACATATGTGTCGCCCATTCAATTATTATAACAGGAAGCCTGAAAAGTGATATATTGCACTGTACAACACAGGAACAAGTTTCGAACGAAAGAACAGAAAAGCAAAGCACTACTATTAAACAGAATCACAGGTGTGTCGCTCGCTCAATTAGGAATACAGGAAAACTAAAATGTGTTATCTCTCACTGTACGGCACAGAACTAAGTTTCCATTGAAAGAACAGAAATGCAAAGCACAAATTTGTAAACTAATTCACATTCATGTTGCCCGTTCAATTACTACAACGGGAAAACTGAAAAGGGATATATCGAACTGTACAGCACAGGAACAAGTTTCGAGCAAAAGAACAGAAACGCAAAGCACTACTTTATAAACTAAATCACATGTGTGTCGCTTGCTTAATTAGGAACACAGGAAAACTGAAATGTGTTATCTCGCACTGTACGGCACTGAAACAAGTTTCCATCGAAAGAACAGAAACGCAAAGGACAACTTTGTAAACTAATTCTCATTCGTGTCGCCCGTTCAATTAATATAACAGGAAAACTGAAAAGTAATATAACCCTAACTCTAACCCTAAGCCCCTAACCCTAACCATAAACCTAACCCCTAAACCCTAACCCTAACCCTAACCCTAACCCAACCCAACCCTAACCTTAACCTAACCCTAACCCGAAACCTAATCCTAACCCTAACCCTAACTTGTTCCTAACAGGAATAAGTTTCCAACGAAAGAACATATACCCAAAGCACTACATTGTAAACTAAATCACATGTGTGCCACTCCCACAATTAGGAATACAGGAAAACCTAAAAGTGATATAATGCACTGTACAGCACAGAAACAATTTTCGAACGAAAGAACAGAAAATCAAAACACTACTGTTAAACGGAATCACATGTGTGTCACTTAATCAATTAGGAATACAGGAAAACTGAAAAGTGTTATCTCGCACTGTAGGGCACAGAAACAAGTTTCCATCGAAAGAACAGAAACACAAAGCACAATTTGTAAACTAATTCAAATTTGTGTCGCCTATTCAATTATTATAACAGGAAAACTGAAAGTGATATAACCCTAAATCTAACCCTAAGCCCCTAACCCTAACCCTAACCCTAACCCCTAAACACTAACCCTAACCCTAACCCTACCCTACCCTAACCCTAACCCTAACCCATCCCTACCCTAACCCTAACCCTAACACTAACCCTAACCCTACCCTAACCTAACCCTAACCCTAACCCTAACCCTAACCCTAACCCTAACTTGTTACTAACAGGAACAATATTCCAACGAAAGAACAAAAACACAAAGCAGTACTTTGTAAACTAAATCACATGTGTGTTTTTCGAACGAAAAAACAGAAAAGCAAAGCACTACTTTGTAAATGGAATCACATGTGTGTCGCTTGCTCAATTAGGAATACAGGAAAACTGAAAAGTGTTATCTCGCACTGTACGGCACAGAAACAAGTTTCAATTGAAAGAACAGAATTGCAAAGCACAACTTTGTAAACTAATTCACATACATGTCGCCCGTTCAATTATTATAAAAGGAAAACTGAAAAGTGATATATCGCACTGTACAGCACAGGAACAATTTTCGAGGAAAGAACAGAAACGCAAAGCACTACTTTGTAAACTAAATCACAAGTGTGTCACTCGTTCAATTAGGAATACAGGAAAACTGAAAAGTGATATGTCAAACTATACAGCAAAAAAAAAAAAAAAAAAAACAAGTTTTCATTGAAAGAACAGAAACTTAAAGCACAACTTTGTAAACTAATTCACATACGTGTCACCCGTTCAATTATTATAACAGGAAAACTAAAAAGTGATATATCACAATGTACAGCACAGAAACAAGTTTCCAACAGAAGAACAGAAAGACAAAGCATTACTTAGTAAACTAAATAACATGTGTGTTGCTCGCTCAATTAGGAATACAGGAAAACTGAAAAGTGATATAACCCTAACCCTAACTCTAACCCTAACCCCTAACCCTAACACTAACCTTAACCCTAACCCTAACCCTAACCCTAACCCTAACACTAACCCTAACCCTAACCCATAACCCTAACCCTAACGTAACCCTAACCCTAACCCTAAGCCTAACCCTAACCCTAACTTGCTCCTAACAGGAGTAAGTTTCCAACGAAAGAACATAAACACAAAGCACTACTTTGTAAACTAAATCACATGTGTGTCGCTCACTCAATTAGGAATACCGGAAAACTGAAAAGTGATAAGTCGAACTATACAGCAAAAAAAACCTAGTTTTCATGGAAAGAACAGAAACGCAAAACACAACTTTGTAAACTAATTCACATACATGTCGCCCGTTCAAGTATTATAACAGGAAAACTGAAAAGTGATATATCACACTGTACAGAACAGAAACAAGTTTCCGATAGAAGAACAGAAAGGCAAAGCACTACTTAGTAAACTAATTCACATACAGGTCGCCTGTTCAATTTTTATAACAGGTAAACTGAAAAGTGACATAACCCTAACCCTAACCCTAACCCTAACCCTAACCCCTAACCCTAACTCTAAACCTAACCCTAACCCAAACCTTAAACCTACCCTGACCCTAACTCTAACCCCCTAACCCTAACCCTAACGGTAACCCTAACCCTAACCCTTAACCCTATACATAACCTTACCCCTAATCCTACCCTGACCCTAACCCTAACCCTAACCCTAACCCTAACCTAACCCTAGCCCTAACTTGTTCCTAACAGGAACAAGTTTCCAACGAAAGAACATAAACGCAAAGCACTACTTTGTAAACTAATTCACATACATGTCGCCTGTTCAATTTTTATAACAGGAAAACTGAAAAGTGATATAACACACTGTACAGCACAGGAACAAGTTTCCAACGAAAGAAGAGAAAAGCAAAGTACTACTTAGTAAACTAAATCACATGTGTTTCGCTCGCTCAATTAGGAATACAGGAAAACTGAAATGTGATATATCGAAATGTACTGCAAAGAAACAAATTTTCATCAAAATAACAGAAACTCAAAGCACTACTTTGTAAACTAATTCACATACATGTCGCCTGTTCAATTATTATAACAGGAAAACTGAAAAGTGATATAACCCTAACCCTAACCCTAACCCCCTATCCCTAACCCTAACTCTAACCCTAACGCTAACCCTAACAGCTAACCCTAACCCTAATTCTAACCCTAACCCTACCCTAACCCTAACCCAACCATAACCCTAACCCTAACACTAAACCTAACCCTAACTTTTTCCTAACAGGAAAAGTTTCCAACAAAAGAACATAAACACAAAGCACTACTTTGTAAACTAAATCACATGTGTGTCCCTTGCTCAATTAGGAATACAGAAAAACTGAAAAGTGATATATCACACTGTACAGCACAGGAACAAGTTTCCAGTGAAAGAAGTTAAAAGCAAAGCACTATTTTTAAACTAATTCACATATGTGTAACCTGTTCAATTATTATAACAGGAAAACTGAAAAGTGATATAATGCACTGTATAGCACAGGAACAATTTTCCAACGAAAAAACAGAAAAGCAAAGACCTACTTAGTAAACTAAATCACATGTGTGTTGCTCGCTAAATTAGGAATACAGGAAAACTGAAAAGTGATATAACACTAACCATAACCATAACTCTAACCTCCTAACCCTAACCCTAACCCTAACCCTAATCCCTAACACTAACCCTAACCCTAACCCTAAACCTAACCCTAACCCATAACACTAACCCTAACCCAAACACTACCCTAACCCTAACCGTAAACCTAACCCTAACCCTCACGCTTATTTCTTCCTAACAGGAACAAGTTTCCAACAAAAGAACATAAACGCAAAGCACTACTTAGTGAACTAAATCACATGTGTCGCTCACTCAATGAGGAATACAGGAAAAATGAAAAGTGATATATCGAACTGTACGGCAAAGAAACAAGTTTTCAGCAAAAGAACAGAAACTCAAAGCAGAAGTTTGTAAACTAATTCACATACATGTTGCCTGTTCAATTATTATAACAGGAAAACTGAAAAGTGATATAACCCTAACCCTAACCCTAACCCTAACCCCTACCTAACCCTAACCCTAACCCTAAACTTAACTTGTTCCTAACAGGAAGAAGTTTCCAACAAAAGAAGATAAACGCAAAGCACTACTTGGTAAACTAATTCACATATGTGTCGCCTGTTCAATTATTATAACAGGAAAATTGAAAAGTGTTATAATGCACTGTACAGCACAGGAACAAGTTTCCAACGAAAGAACAGAAAAGCAAAGCACTACTTTGTAAACTAAGTCACATGTGTGTCGCTCGCTCAATTAGGAATACAGGAAAACTGAAAAGTGATATAACCCTAACACTAACCCTAACCCTGACCCCCTAATCCTAACCGTAACCATAACCATAACCCTAACCCTTAACCCTAACCCTAACCTAAACCCTAACCCTAACCCTAACCCTACACCTAACCCTACCCTGACCCTAACACTAACCCTAACCCTAACTTGTTCCTCACAGGAACAATTTTCCAACGAAAGAACATAAACGCAAAGCACAACTTTGTAAACTAAATCACCTGTGTATCACTGCCTCAATTAGGAATACAGGAAAACTGAGAAGGGATATATCGCACTGTACAGCACAGGAACAAGTTTCAAACGAAAGAACAGAAAAACAAGGCACTACTTTGTAAAGTAATTCACATACATGTCGCCTGCTCAATTATTATAACAGGAAAACTGAAAAGTGATATAACGCACTGTACAGCACAGGAACAATTTTCAAATGAAAGAAGAGAAAAGCAAAGCACTACTTAGTAAGCTAAATCACATGTGTGTCGCTTGCTCCATTAGGAATACAGGAAAACTGAAAAGTGATATATCATACTGTACAGCACAGAAACAAGTTTCCGTCAGAAGAACAGAAAGGCAAAGCACTACTCTGTATACTAAATCACTTGTGTGTTGCTCGCTCAATTTGGAATACAGGAAAAGTGAAAAATGATATATCTCACTGTACAGCACAGGAACAATTTGTCAATGAAAGAACGGAAAAGCAAAGGACTACTTAGTGAACTAAATCACATGTGTCGCTTACTCAATGAGGAATACAGGAAAACTGAAAAGTGATATATCGCACTGTAGAGCACAGGTACAAGTTTCCAACGAAAGAACCGAAAAACAAAGCACTACTTAGTAAACTAAATCACATATGTGTCGCTTGCTCAATGAGGAATACAGGAAAACTGAAAAGTGATATATAGAACTGTACCGCAAAGAAAAAATTTTCATCAAAAGAACAGAATCTCAAAGCACAACTTTGTAAACAAATTCACATACATGTCGCCTGTGCAATTATTATAACAGGAAAACTGAAAAGTGATATAACCCTAACCCTAACCCTAACCCCCTATCCCTAAACCTAACCCCTAACACTAACCCTAATGCTAACCATAACCCTACCCTAACCCTAACCCTTACTCTAACCCTAACCCTAACCCTAACCCTAACCCTTACCCTAACCCTAACCCTAACCCTATCTTGTTCCTAACAGGAACAAGTGTCCAACAAAAGAACATAAACGCAAAGCACTACTTTGTAAACTAAATCACATGTGTATTGCTCCCTCAATTAGGAATACAGGAAAACTGAAAAGTGATATATCGCACTGTACCGCACAGGAATAAGTTTCCAACGAAAGAACAGAAAAGCAAAGCACTACTTTGTAAACTAATTCACATATGTGTCGCCTGTTCAATTATTATAACAGGAAAACTGAAAAGTGTTATAATGCACTGTACAGCACAGGAACAATTTAACAACGAAAGAACAGAAAAGCAAAGCACTACTTAGTAAACTAAATCACATGTGTGTTGCACGCTCAATTAGGAATACAGGAAAACTGAAAAGTGATATAACCCTAACCCTAACCCTAACCCTAACCCTAACCCTAACCTTAACCCTAAACCCCTAACACTAACCCTAACCCTAATCCTAACCCTAACCCCTAACCCTAACTGTAACCCTAACCCTACCCTAACCAGAACCTAACCCTAACCATAACCATAACCCTAACCCTAACCCTAACTTGTTCCTAACAGGAACAAGTTTCCAACGAAAGAACAAAAAAGCAAAGCACTACTTAGTAAACTAAATCACATTTGTGTTGCACGCTCAATTAGGAATACAGGAAAACTGAAAAGTGTTATAACCCTAACCCTAACCCTAACCCCTAACCCTAACCCTAACCCTAACCCTAACCCTAACCCTAACCCTAACCCTAACATTTACTAACAGGAACAAGTTTCCAACATAAGAACATAAATGCAAAGCACTTCATTGTAAACTAAATCACATGTGTGTCGCTCGCTCAATGAGGAATACAGGAAAACTGAAAAGTGATATAACTCACTGTACAGCACAGGAAAAAGTTTCCAACGAAAGAAGAGAAAAGCAAAGCACTACTTAGTAAACTAAATCACATGTGTGTTGCTCGCTCAATTCGGGATATAGGAAAACTGAAGAGTGATATAACCCCAACCATAACCCTAACCCTAACTCTAACCCCTTAACCCTAACCCTATCCCTAACCTGAACCCTAACCCTAACACTAAACCTAATCCTAACCCTACCCAAACCCTAACCCTAACCCTAACCCTAACCCTAACCCTAAGTTTTTCCTAACAGGAACAAGTTTCCAATGTAAAAACAAAAATGCAAAGCACTACATTGTAAACTAAATCACATTTGTGTCGCTCGCTCAATTAGGAATACAGGAAAGCTGAAAAGGAATATAACGCACTGTACAGCACAGGAAAAAGTTTCCAACGAAAGAACAGAAAAGCAAAGCACAACTTAGTGAACTAAATCACATGTGTCGCTTCCTCAATGAGGAATACAGGAAAACTGAAAAGTGATATATCGAACTGTACGGCAAAGAAACAAGTTTTCATAAAAAGAACAGAAACTCAAAGCACAACTTTATAAACTAATTCATATACATGTCGCCTGTTTAATTATTATAACAGGAAAACTGAAAAGAGATATAACGCACTGTACAGAACAGGAACAAGTTTCCAACGAAAGAACAGAAAAGCAAAGCACTACTTAGTATACTAAATCACATGTGTGTTGCTCGCTCAATTAGGAATAAAGGAAAACTTAAAAGTGATATAACCCTAACCCTAACCTTAACCCCAAACCCCTAACCCTAACCCTAATCCTAACCCTAACCCTAACCTAAACTAAACCTAACCCTAACCCTACCCTAACCCTAACCATAACCATAACCTTAACCCTAACCCTAACTTGTTCCTAAAAGAAACAAGTTTCCAACAAAAGAACATAAACACAAAGCACTACTTTGTAAACAAAATCACATGTGTATCTCTCCCTCAATTAGGAATACAGGAAAACTGAAAAGTGATATATCGCACTGAACAGCACAGGAACAAGTTTCCAAGGAAAGAACAGAAAAGCAAAGCACTACTTTGTAAACTAATGCACATATGTGTCCCCTGTTCAATTATTACAACAGGAAAACTGAAAAGTGATATAACGCACTGTACAGCACAGGAACAATTTAACAACGAAAGAACAGAAAAGCAAAGCACTACTTAGTAAACTAAATCACATGTGTGTTGCTCGCTCAATTAGGAATACAGGAAAACTGAAAAGTGATATAACCCTAACCGTAACCCTAACCCTAACCTCCTAACCCTAACCCTAAACCTAACCCCTAACACTAACCCTAACACTGACCCTACCCTAACCGAAACCCTAACACTAATCCTAACACTAACCCTAACCCTAACCCTAACTCTAACTTCTTCCTAACAGGAACAAGTTTCCAACGAAAGAACATAAACGCAAAGCACTACTTTGTAAACTAAATCACATGTGTGTCGCTCACTCAATTATGAATACAGGAAAACTGAAAAATGACATATTGCACTGTACAGCACAGGCACAAGTTTCCAAAGAAAGAACAGAAAAGCAAAGCACTACTCGTAAACTAAATCACATGTGTGTCGCTTGCTCAATTAGGAATACAGGAAAACTGAAAAGTGATATATCGCACTGTGCAGCACAAGAACAAGTTTTTAATGAAATAACAGAAAATCAATGAACTACTTAGTGAACTAAATCACAAGTGTGTCGTTTGCTCAGTTAAGAATACAGGAAAACTGAAAAGTGATATATCACACTGTACAGCACAGGAACAAGTTTCCAACGAAAGAACAGAAAAGCAAAGCACTACTTTCTAAACAAATTCACATATGTGTCGCCTGTTCAATTATTATAACAGGAAAACTGAAAAGTTATATAACGCACTGTACAACACAGGAACAAGTTTCCAACGAAGGAACAGAAAAGCAAAGCACTATTTAGTAAACTAAATCACATGTGTGTCGCTTGCTAAATTAGGAATACAGGAAAAATGAAATGTGATATATCGAACTGTATGGCAAAAAAAAAAGTTTTCATCGAAAGAACAGAATCATAAAGCACAACGTTGTAAACTAATTCAGATATGTGTCGCCAGTTAAATTATTATAACAGGAAAACGGAAAAGTAATTTATCACACTGTACAGCACAGAATCAGGTTTCCAATGAAAGAACATAAAAGCAAAGTACTACTTTGTAAACTATTTCACATACATGTCGCCTGTTCAATTATTATAACAGGAAAACTGAAAAGTGATATAACGCACTTTACAGCACAGGAACAAGTTTCCAACGAAAGAACAGAAAAGCACTACTTTGTAAACTGAATCACATGTGTGTCGCTCGCTCAATTTAGGAATACAGGAAAACTGAAAATTGATATATCGAATTATACAGCAAAAAAAAAAAAAAAAAAAAAAACAACAAGTTTTCATTGAAAGTACAGAAACGCAAAGCACAACTTTGTAAACTATTTCACATGCGTGTCGTCCATTCAATTATTATAACAGGAAAACTGAAAAGTGATATATCACAATGTACAGCACAGAAACAAGTTTCCAACAGAAGAACAGAAAAGCAAAGCACTAATTTGTAAACTAAATCACATGTGTCGCGCGCTCAATTAGGAATACAGGAAAACTGAAAAGTGATATATTGCACTGTACAGCACAGGAAAAATTTTCCAACGAAAAAACAGAAAAGGAAAGCACTACTTAGTGAACTAAATCACATGTGTCACTCACTCAATGAGGAATACAGGAAAACTGAAAAGTGATATATCGAACTGTACGGCAAAGAAACAAGTTTTCATAAATAGAACAAAAACTAAAAGCACAACTTTGTAAAGATATTCACATACATGTAGCCTGTTCAATTATTGTAACAGGAAAAATGAAAAGTGATATAACCGTAACCCTAACCATAACCATAACCCCCTAACCCTAAACCTAACCATAACCCCTAACCCGAACCCCAAACCCTAACCCTAACCCTAACCCTACCCTAACCTTAACTCTAATCCTAACCCTAACCCTAACCCTAACTTTTTCCTAACAGGAACAAGTTTCCAACGAAAGAACATAAACGCAAAGCACTACTTTGTAAACTAAATCACATTTGTGTCTCTCCCTCACTTAGGACTACATGAATACTGAAAAGTGATATATCGCACTGTACAGCACAGGAACAAGTTTCCAACGAAAGAACAGAAAAGCAAAGCACTACTTTGTAAACTAATTCACATACATGTCGCCTGTTCATTTATTATAACAGGAAAACTGAAAAGTGATATAACGCACTGTACAACACAGGAACAAGTTTCCAACAAAAGAACAGAAAAGCAAAGCACTACTTAGTGAACTAAATCACATGTGTGTTGCTCGCTCAATTAGGAACACAGGAAAACTGAAAAGTGATATAACCCTAACCCTAACCCTAACCCCCTCACCCTAAATCTAACCCCCTAAACCTAACCCTAACCATAACCCTAACACTAACACCTAACACCTAACACTAACCCTAACCCTAACCCTAACCCTAATCTTTACTTGTTCCCAACAGGAAAAAGTTTCCAACGAAAGAATATAAACGCATAGCAATACTTTGTAAACTAAATCACATGTATATCGCTCACTCAATTAGGAATACAGGAAAACTGAAAAGTGATATATCACACTGTACAGCACAGGAACAAGTTTCCAACAAAAGAAAAGAAAAGAAAAGCACTACTTTGTAAACTAATTCACATACAGGTCGCCTGTTCAATTATTATAACAGGAAAACTGAAAAGTGATATAACCCTAACCCTAACCCTAACCCTAACACCCAAACCCTAACCCTAACCCTAACCCCCTAACCCTAACCCTAACCGTAACCCTAACCCCTAACACTAACCCTAATGCTAATCCTACCCTAACCCAAACCCTATCCGTAACCCTAACCCTAACCCTAAACCTACCTCTAACTTGTTCCTAACAGGAACAAGTTTCCAACTAAAGAACACAAACGCAAAGCGCTACTTTGTAAAATAAACCACATGTGTGTCACTCCCTCAATTAGGAATACAGGAAAACTGAAAAGTAATATATCACACGCTACAGCACAGGAAAAAGTTTCCAACGAAAGAACAGAAAAGAAAAGCACTTCTTTGTAAGCTAATTAACATACGTGTCACGTGTTCAATTATTATAACAGGAAAACCGAAAAGGGATATAACGCAATGTACGGCACAGGAAGAGGTTTCCAAGAAAGAACAGAAAAACAAAGCACTACTTTGTAAACTAATTCACATACGTGTCGCCTGTTCAATTATTATAAGAAGAAAACTGAAAAGTGATATATCACTCTGTACAGCACAGTAACAAGTTTCCAACAGAAGACCAGAAAGGAAATCACTAATTTGAAAATTAAATCACATGTGTGTCGCTCGCTCAATTAGGAATACAGGAAAACTGAAAAGTGATATATCAGACAGTACATCACAGACACAAGTTTCCAACAGAAGAACAGAAAAGCAAAGCACTAATTTGTAAACTAAATCACATGTGTCGCTCACTCAATTAGGAATACAGTACACCTGAAAAGTTGTATATCGCACTGTACATCACAGGAACAAGTTTCCAACGAAAGAAGAGAAAAGCAAAGCACTACTTTTTAAACTAATTCACATACGTGTCGCCTGTTCAAAATAACCCTAACCCTAACCCTAAACATAACCCTAACCCTGAAAAGTGATATAACCCTAACCCTAACCCTAACCCTAACCCCTAACACTAACCCTAACCCTAACCCTACACTAACCCAAACCCTAACCCTAACCCTAACCCTAACATTAACCCTAAACCTAACCCTAACTTGTTCCTAACAGGAACAACTTTCCAACGAAAGAACATAAAGGCAAAGCACTACTTTGTAAACTAAATCACATGTGTATCGCTCACTCAATTAGGAATAAAGGAAAACTGAAAAATGATATATCGCACTGTACAGCACAGTAACAAGTTTCCAACGAAAGAACAGAAAAGCAAAGCACTACTTTGTAAAATAAATCACATGTGTGTCGCTCGCTCAATAAGGAATACAGGAAAACTGAAAAGTGATATGTCGAACTATACAGCAAAATAAAAAAAAAAGTTTTCATTTAAGAACAGAAACGCAAAGCACAACTTTGTAAACTAATTCACATACGTGTCGCCCATTCAATTATTATAACAGGAAAAGTGAAAAGTGATATATCACACTGTACAGCACACAAAAAACTTTCCAACAGAAGAACAGAAAGGCAAAGCACTACTTATTAAACTAAATCACATGTGTGTCGCTCGCTCAATTAGGAATACAAGAAAACTGAAAAGTTGTATATCGCACTGTACATCACAGGAACAAGTTTCCAAAGAAAGAAGAGAAAAGCAAAGCACTAATTTGTAAACTAATTCACATACAGGTCGCCTGTTCAATTATTATGACAGGAAAACTAAAAAGTGATATAACCCTAACACTAACCCTAATCCTAACACCCTAAACCTAACCCTAACCACTAACCCTAACCCTAACCCTAACCCTACCCTAACCCTAACCCTAACCCTAACCCTAAATTTTTCCTAACAGGAACAAGTTTCCAATGAAAGAACATAAACGCAAAGCACTACTTTGTAAACTAAATCACATGTGTGTCGCTCCTTCAATTAGGAATAGAGGTAAACTGAAAAGTGATATATCGCACTCTACAGCACAAGAACAAGTTTCCAATGAAAGAACATAAATGCAAAGCACTACTTAGTAAACTAAATCACATGTGTGTCGCGCGCTCAATTAGGAATTCAGGAAAACTGAAAAGTAATATATCGCACTGTATAGCAGAGGAACAAGTTTCCAACGAAAGAACAGAAAAGCAAAGCACTACTTAGTAAACTAAATCACATGTGTGCTGCTCGCTCAATTAGGAATACAGGAAAACTGAAAAGTGATATAACCCTAACCCTAACCCTAACACAAACCCCCTAACCCTAACCCTAACAGTAACACTAACCCTAACCCTAACCATACCCTAACCCAAATCCTAACCCTAACCCTAATCCTAACCCTAACTTGTTCCCAACAGGAACAAGTTTCCAACGAAAGAACATAAACGCATAGCACTACTTTGTAAACTAAATCACATGTGTATCGCTCACACAATTAGTAATACAGGAAAACTGAAAAGTGATATATCGCACTGTACAGCACAGGTACAAGTTTCCAACAAAAGAACAGAAAAGCAAAGCACTACTTTGTAAACTAAATCACATGTGTGTTGCTTGCTCAATTGGGAATACATTAAAACAGAAAAGTTATATATCACACTGTACAGCACAGGAACAAGTTTCCAACGAAAGAACAGAAAAGCAAAGCACTACTTTGTAAACTAAATCACATGTGTGTCACTCCCTCAATTAGGAATACAGTAAAACTGAAAAGTCATATATCGAATTTTATGGCAAAGAAACAAGTTTTCATCACAAGAACAGAAACACAAAGCACAACTTTGTAAACTAATTCACATACATGTCGCCTGTTCAATTATTATAGCAGGAAAACTGAAGAGTTATATAACGCTAACCCTAACCCTAACGCCCTAACCCTAACCTGAATCTAACCCTAACCCTAACCCTAACCCTAACCCATCCCTACCCTTAACCCTAAATCTAACCCTAACTTGTTCCTAACAGGAAGAAGTTTCCAGCGAAAGAACATATACGCAAAGCACCACTTTGTAAACTAAATCACATGTGTGTCGCTCGCTCAATGAGGAATACAGGAAAACTGAAAAGTGATATATCGCACTGTACAGGAGAGGAAAAAGTTTCCAATGAAAGAACAGGAAAGCAAAGCACTACTTTTAGACGGAATCACATGTGTGTCGCTTGCACAATTAGGAATACAGGAAAACTGAAAAGTGTTATCTCGCACTGTATGGCACAGAAATAAGTTTCCATCGAAAGAACAGAAACGCAAAGCACAACTTTGTGAACAAATTCACATATGTGTCGCCTGTTCAATTATTATAACAGGAAAACTAAAAAGTGATATAACCCAAACCATAACCCTAAACCTAACCCCCTAAACCTAACCCTAACCCTAACCCTAACCCTAACCCTAACCCTAACCCTAACCCTAACTTGTTCCTTACAGGAACAATTTTCCAACGAAAGAATATAAAAGCAAAGCACTACTTTGTAAACTATATCACATGTGTGTCACTTGCTCAATTAGGAATACAGGAAAACTGAAAAGTGATATATCGCACTGTACAGCACAGGAACAAGTTTCCAAAGAAAGAACAGAAAAACAAAGCACTACTTTATAAACTAATTCATATACGTGTCGCCTGTTCAATTATTATAACAGGAAAACTGAAAATTGACATAACCCTAACCCTAACAACTACCCCTAACCCTAACCCCCTAACCCTAACTCTAACCCTAACCTTAACCCTAACCCTCACACCTAACCCTAACCCTAACTTGTTCCTAACAGGAACAAGTTTGCAACAAAAGAACATAAGTGCAATGCACTAGTTTGTAAACTAAATCACCTGTGTGTCGCTCACTCAATTAGGAATACAGGAAAACTGAGAAGTGATATATATCACACTGTACAGCACAGGAACAAGTTTACAAAGAAAGAACCGAAAAGCAACGCACTACCTTTAAACGGAATCACATGTGTTTCACTCGCTCAATGAGGAATACAGGAAAACTGAAAAGTGTTATCTCGCACTGTTCATCACAGAATCAAGTTTCCAAATGAAGAACAGAAATGCAAAGCACTACTTTGCGTCATCCACCCAAAGAGCATCAGACCCGTCTGATACCTTTTTCTCAGATGCGGGACCTGGGGCATCAACTGGCATGCAATCAAACATGCTCTTCTCTGGGTCCAAGGTGGCTGACCCTCAGGCTGCACTCAGTGCAGTGCTAAGCCTCGCATCCTGAGCATAATATTTTAGGCTTTTTATGGTAGCCAACCATGCTTGGGGAGACTGTCCTGCTTCAATAGCTGTAAAGGCCTGAATGGTCATGGCTGCATTACACTGTTGTGAGACTCTAATCTTGCATATATACCACAGGCAAACCAAGGTGACCAACAACAGAAGGCCTGCTAATGCTCCCATGCCCGCCCATTCCTTCAGATTATTCATGGCTGTAGCAATCCATGATGATAATCCTGTGGCTAGTCCTGCATCCACTCTGGTAGAATTTACCATGACAATGGACACTCTCAGCTGATCCATCGTAGTATCGAATTCTCCAGTCCATTTACCTAAAATATAGCTTGACAATTGTTTAGACAGATTTGCAGCACAGGGAAAATTCTCATGTTGTGTGCAAGTGACACAAAGTCCAGCATACTTTCATTGACAGCCAAGTTGAGCGATTTGCCATAGGGAATCAATTTACATGGAGCACATCTCGCCCCTGGGGGCAATGGTCTCCTGAACCTACTCAGACCTCGGACACCACCACTGCTAGTTCTAGAACTGATGCAGGATGTTCCAACGAGGGGGTTAAGGCTTCTCATAATATTTCCTATAAGTCCACACCTGTTTGTTTACATCCCCAATTTTTATTCATTATTAGCCAGTTAGAGCCAAGTAATTGTGGTAATGATACTTGCTTTTTTTTGCCCAATGCTGTAATGCAAGTAAATTTACTAGCTGGTTACTCACATGCCCCGCTGGGTGCCTGTGCCCGTTGATGCCCTCACGCTATGACTCTCTTCAGACAGAAAAGGGATCTTGGAATTACAGGTGCCATTGTTACTGCCATCTCATTGGCGGCTGTTGGAGCTACCACCACGGCATTAGCCATGAGTCATACTGGGCAGACTCCTCAGACCCTGAATAACCTTTTAGCCAATGTAGCTCACGCCTTAGATGTACAAAAAGTAATTAATGCTCAACTAAAAGGAGGTTTGATGGTGTTCATTCAGAGGTTTGACCTCGTGCAAAAGCACTACCTTTAAAAGGAATCACATGTGTGTCGCTTGCTCAATTAGGAATACAGGCAAACTGAAAAGTGTTATCTCGCACTGTATGACAGAGAAACAAGTTTCCATTGAAAGAGCAGAAACGCAAAGCACAACTTTGTAAACAAATTCACATACGTGTCGCCCGTTCAATTATTATAACAGGAAAACTAAAAAGTGATATAACCCAAACCATAACCATAACCTTAACCCCCTAACCCTAACCCTAACCCTAACCCTAACCCTAACCCTAACCCTAACCCTAACCCTAACCCTAAACCTAATCCTAACCTAATCCTAACCCTAACCCTAACCCTAACCCTAACCCTAACCCTAACCCTAACCCTAACCCTAACTTGTTCCTAACAGGAACAATTTTTCAACAAAGAAGATAAAAGCAAAGCACTATTTGTAAACTAAATCACATGTGTTGCTCGCTCAATTAGGAATACAGGAAAACTGAAAAGTGATATATTGAACTGTAAGGCCAAGACACAAGTTTTCATCGAAAGAAGAGAAACGCAGAGCACAACTTTGAAAACTAATTCACATACGTGTCGCCTGTTCAATTATTATAACAGGAAAACTGAAAAGTGATATATCACACTGTACAGCACAGGAACAAGTTTCCAATGAAAGAACAGAAAAGCAAATCACTAGTTTGTGAACTAAATCACATGTGTGTCGCTCGATCAATTAGGAATACAGGAAAACTGTAAAGTGTTATCTCGCACTGTATGGCACAAAAACACGTTTCCATCGAAAGAACAGAAAAGCAAAGCACAACTTTGTAAACTAAATTCATATACGTTTTGCCTGTTCAATTATTATAACAGGAAAACTGAAAATTGACATAACCCTAACTCTAACACTACCCCTAACCCTAACCCCCTAACACTAACCCTAACGCTAACCCTAACCCTAACCCCTAATCCTAACCCTAACCCTAACCCTAACCTTAACCCTAACCCTAACCCTAAATTGTTCCTAACAGGAACAAGTTTCCAAGGAAAGAACATAAACGCAAAACACTACTTTGTCAACTAAATCACATGTGTGTCGCTCGCTCAATTAGGAATACAGGAAAACTGAAAAGTGATATATCACACTGTACAGCACAGGAACAATTTTCCAAAGAAAGAACAGAAACGCAAAGCACTACTTTGTAAACTAATTCATATACTTGTCGCCAGTTCAATTATTATAACAGGAAAACTGAAAATTGACATAACACTAACCCTAACACTAAACCTAACCCTAACCCCCTAACCCTAACCCTAACCATAACCCTAACCCCTAATCCTAACCCTAACCCTAACCCTAACCTTAACCCTAACCCTAACCCTAACCCTAACTTGTTCCTAACAGGAACAAGATTCCAAGGAAAGAACATAAATGCAAAGCACTACTTTGTAAACTAAATCACATGTGTGTCGCTCCCTCAATTAGGAATACAGGAAAACTGAAAAGTGATATATCGCACTGTACAGCACAGGAACAAGTTTCCAACGAAAGAAGAGAAAATCAAAGCAATACTTTGTAAACTAATTCACATACGTGTCGCCTGTTCAATTATTAAAACAGGAAAACTGAAAAGTGATATAAAGCACTGTACAGCACAGGAACAAGTTTCCGAAGAAAGAACAGAAAAGCAATGCACTACTTTGTAAACTAAATCACATGTGTGTCGCTCGCTCAATTAGGAATACAGGAAAACTGAAAAGTGATATATCGCACTGTACAGGAAAAGAACAAGTTTCCAACGAAAGAACAGAAAAGCAAAGCACTACTTTTAAACGGAATCACATGTGTGTCGCTCGCTCAATGAGGAATACAGGAACACTGAAAAGTGTTATCTCACACTGTGCAGCACAGAAACAAGTTTCCAAACGAAGAACAGAAACGCAAAGCACTACTTTGTAAACTAAATCACATGTGTGTCGTTCGCTCAAATAGGAATACTGGAAAACTGAAAAGTGATATATTGAACTGTAAGGCCAAGACACAAGTTTCCATGGAAAGAACAGAAATGCAAAGCACATCTTTGTAAACTAATTCAGATACCTGTCGCCTGTTCAATTATTATAACAGGAAAACTGAAAAGTGATATATCACACTGTACAGCACAGGAACAAGTTTCCAACAAAGGAACAGAAAAGCAAATCACTAGTTTGTAAACTAAATCACATGTGTGTTACTCGCTCAATTAGGAATACAGGAAAACTGAAAAGTCATATATCGAACTGTACAGTAAAGAAACAAGTTTCCATCGAAAGAACAGAAACGCAAAGCACAACTTTGTAAACTAATTCAGATACGTTTTGCCCATTCAATTATTATAACAGGAAAACTGAAAAGTGATATAACCCTAACCCTAACACTAACCCTAACCCTAAACCTAAGCCCTAACCCTAACCCTAACCCTAACCCTAACCCTAACCCTACCCTAACCCTAACCCTAAGCCTAACCCTAACTTGTTCCCAACAGGAACAAGTTTCCAACATAATAACATAAACGCAAAGCACTACTTTGTAAAGTAAATCACATGTGTGTCACATGCTCAATTAGGAATATAGGAAAACTGAAAAGTGATATCTCCCACTTTAGAGCACAGAAAGAATTTTCCAATGAAAGAACAGAAACTTCAAGCACAAGTTTGGAAACTAAATCACATGTGTGTTGCCCATTCGCTTAGGAATACAGGAAAACTGAAAAGTGATATCTCACACTGTACCTCACAGAAACAAGTTTCCAATGAAAGGACAGAAATGTTAAGCACAACTTTGTAAAAAAAGTAATGTGTGTTGCCCGCTCAATTAGGAATACAGGAAAACTGAAAAGTGATATCTCCCACTGTAGTGCACAGAAAGAAGTTTCCAAGAAAAGAACTGAAAGGCAAAGCACAACTTTGTAAACTAAGTAACATGTGTGTAAACTGCACAATTGGTAATACAGGTAAACTGAAAAGTGATATCTTCCACTTTAGAGTACATAAAGAAGTTTCCAATGAAAGAACAGAAACACAAAGCACAACTTTGGAAACAAAATCACATGCGTGTTGCCTGTTCAATTAGGAATACAAAAAAACTGAAAAGTGATATCTCCCAGTGTAGTGCACAGAAACAAGTTCCCAACAAAAGAATAGAAAGGCAAAGCAAAACTTTGTAAACTAAGTAACATATTTGTCATCCGCTCAATTAGGAATACAGGAAAACTGAAAAGTGATATCTCCTGCTTTAGAGCAAAGAAAGAAGTTTCCAATGAAAGAACAGAAACGCAAAGCACAACTTTGGAAACTAAATCAAATTTGTGTCGCCAGTTCACTTAGGAATAAAGGAAAACTGACAAGTGATATCTCACACTGTATCTCACAGAAACAAGTTTCTAATGAAAGAAGAGAAATGCTAAGCACAACTTTGTAAACAAAGTAACATGGGTGTCACCCACTCAAGTAGGAATACAGAAAAACGGAAATGTGAGATCTCCCACTTTAGAGCACAGAAAGAAGTTTCCAATGAAAGAACAGAAAGGTAAAGCACAACTGTTAAACTAAATTACATTTGTGTCTCCCGCTCAATTAGGAACACAGGAAAACTGAAAAGTGATATCTCCCAGTGTAGTGCACAGAAACAAGTTCCAACAAAATAATAGAAAGACAAAGCACAACTTTGTAAACTAAATAACATTTGTGTTGCCGGTTAAATTAGGGATACAGAAAAACTGAAAATTGATATCTCGCACTGTACCTCACAGAAACAAGTTTCCGACGAAAGGACAGAAATGTAAAGTAAAACTTTGTAAACTAAATCACATGTGTGTCTCTCGCTCAATTAGGAATACAGGAAAACTGAAAAGTCTTATATCGCACTGTACCACACAGGAATAAGTTTCCAACAAAAGAACAGAAACACAAAGGACTCCTTTGTAAACTAAATCACATGTGTCGCTCGCTCAATTAGGAATACAGGAAAACTGAAAAGTGATATATCGCACTGTACAGCACAGGAACAAGTTTCCAACGAAAGAACAGAAAAGCAAAGCACAACTTTGTAAACTAATTCACATATGTGTCGCCCGTTAAATTATTGTAACAGGAAAATTGGAAAGTGATAAATCGCACTGTAGAGCACAGAAAAATGTTCCCAACAAAAGAACAGAAACGCAAAGAACTACTTTGTAAACTGATACACATGTGTTTCACTCGCTCAATTAGGAATACAGGAAAACTGAAAATTGTTGTCTCACAGTGTAGGGCACAAAAACAAGTTTCCATCGAAAGTACAGAAATGCAAAGCACTACCTTGTAAACTATATCACATGCGTGTCCCTCGCTCAATTAAGATTACAGGAAAACTGAAAAGTGATATATCGCACTGGATAGCCCTGGAAAAAGTTTCCAACAAAAGAATAGAAACGCAAAGCAATACTTTGTAAACTAAATCACATGTGAGTTGTTTGCTCAATTAGGAATACAGTTAACCTGAAAAGTGATATATCGCACTATACAGCACAGGAACAAGTTTCCAATGAAAGAAGAGAAACGCAAATCACTACTTTGTAAACTGAATCACATGTGTGTCTCTCGCTCAATTAGTAATACAGGAAAACTGAAAAGTAATATAAACCACTGTACAGCACAGGAACCAGTTTCAAACGAAAGAATAGAAAAGCAAAGCACTATTTTGTAAAGTAAATCACATGTCTTTTGCTCGCTCAATGAGGAATACATGAAAACTGAAATGTGTTATTTCGCACTGTACAGCACAGAAACAAGTTTCCAAGGAAAGAAGAGAAACACAAAGCACAACTTTGTTAACTAATTCACATACGTGACGCCGGTTCAGTTATTATAACAGGAAAAGTGAAAAGTGATATATCGCACTGTAAAGCACAGAAACAAGTTTCCAACAGAAGAACAGAAAGGCAAAGCACAACTTTGTAAAGTAAATCACATTTGTGTCGCCAGCTCAGTTAGGAATACTTGAAAACTTATCTCCCAGTGTAGTGCACAGAAACAAGTTCCAACAAAATAATAGAAAGACAAAGCACAACTTTGTAAACTAAATCACATTTGTGTCGCCCATTCAATTAGGGATACAGAAAAATTGAAAAGTGATATCTCGCACTGTACCTCACAGAAACAAGTTTCCAACGAAAGAACAGAAATGTAAAGCACAACTTTGTAAACTTAATCACATTTGTGTCGCCCACTCAATTAGGAATACAGGAAAACTCAAAAGTGATATCTTCCACTTTAGAGCACAGAAAGAAGTTTCCAATTAAAGGACAGAAATGCAAAGCACAACTTTGTAAAATAAATCACATGTGTGTCACCCGCTCAATTAGGAATACAGGAAAACTGATAACTGATAACTCCCACTTTACTGCACAGAAACATGTTTCCATTGAAAGAACAGAAATGTAAAGCACAACTTTGTAAAATAAGTAACATGTGTGTTGCCCGTTCGATTAGGAATACAGGAAAACTGAAAAGTGGTATCTCCCTCTGTAGTGCACAGAAACAAGTTTCCAACAAAAGAACAGAAAGGCAAAGCCCAACTTTGTAAACTAAATCACATGTGTGTCACCAATCAATTAGGAATACAGGAAAACTGATAACTGATAGCTCCCACTTTACCTCACAGAAACAAGTTTCCAACGAAAGAACAAAAAGGTAGAGCACAACTTTACAAAATAAGTAACATGTGTATCGCCCGTTCAATTAGGAATACAGGAAAACTGAAAAGTGATATCTCCCACTGTAGTGCACAAAAACAAGTTTCCAACAAAAGAACAGAAACGCAAAGCACAACTTTGTAAACTAAATCACATTTGTGTCGCCCACTCAATTAGGAATACAGGAAAACTGAAAAGTGATATCTCGCACTGTAGTGCACAGAAACAAGTTTCCAACAAAAGAACAGAAAGGCAAAGCACAACTTTGTAAACTAAGCAACATGTGTGTCACCTGCACATTTAGGATTATGGGAAAACTGAAAAGTGATATCTCCCAGTGTAGTGCACAGAAACCAGTTTCCAATAAAAGAATAGAAAGGCAAAGCACAACTTTGTAAACTAAACCACATACGTTTTGCCAGCTCAATTAGGAATTCAGGAAAACTGAAAAGTGAGATCTCCCACTTTAGAGCACAGAAAGAAGTTTCCAATGAAAGAAGAGAAAGAGAAAGCACAACATTGGAAACTAAATCACATGTGTGTCACCCATTCAATTTGAAATACAGGAAAACTGAAGAGTGATATCTCCCACTTTAAAGCACAGAAAAAAGTTTCCAATGAAAGAACAGATAAGCAAAGCACAACTTTGGAAACCAAATCACATTCGTGTCCCCCGCTCAATTAGGAATACAGGAAAACTGAAAAGTGATATCTCCCACTTTAGAGCACAGAAAGAAGTTTCAAATTAAAGAACAGAAACGCAAAGAACAACTTTGGAAACTAAATCACATGTGTGATGCCCATTCAATTAGGAATACAGGAAACCTGAAAAGTGATATCTCGCACTTTAGAGCACAGAAAGAAGTTTTCAGTGAAAGAACAGAAACGCAAAGCAAAACTTTGGTAAATAAATCACATTTGTGTCTACCACTCAATTAGGAATACAGGGAAACTGAAAAGTGATATTTCCCACTGTAGTGCACATTAAGAAGAATCCAATGAAAGAACAGAAACGCAAAGCACAACTTTGGAAATTAAATCACATGTGTGTTGCCTGTTCAATTAGGAATACAGGAATACTGAAAAGTGATATCTTCCACTGTAGTGCACAGAAACAAGTTTCCAAAAAACAAATAGAAAGGCAAAGCACAAGTTTTAAACTAAATCACATTTGTGTTGCCCACTCAATTAGGAATACAGGAAAACTGAAAAGTGATATCTCCCACTTTAGAGCATAGAAAGAAGTTTCCAATGAAAGAAGAAAAGTAAAGCACAGTTTTGGAAACTAAATCGAATTTGTGTTGCCCGTTCACTTAGGAATACAGGAAAACTGAAATGGGATATCTCCCACTTTAGAGCACAAAAAGAAGTTTCCAATGAGAGAACAGAAACGCAAAGCAAAACTTTGGAAACTAAATCACATGTGTGTTGCCCGTTCAATTAGGAATACAGGAAAACTGAAAAGTGATATCTCCCACTTTTGAGCACAGAAAGAAGTTTCCAGTGAAAGAACAGAAACTTAAAGCACAACTTTGTAAATAAAGTAACATGTGTGTCGCCTGCTCAATTAGGAATACAGGAAAACTGAAAAGTGATATCTCCCACTGTAGTGCACAGAAACAAGTTTCCAACAAAAGAACAGAAACGCAAAGCACAACTTTGTAAACTAAATCACATGTGTGTCACCTGCTCAATTAGGAATACAGGAAAACTGATAACTGATAACTCCCACTTTACCGCACAGAAACAATTTTCCAAGGAAAGAACTGAAATGTAAAGCAAAACTTTGTACAATAAGTAACATGTGTGTTGCCCGTTCAATTAGGAATACAGGAAAACTGAAAAGTCATATCTCCCACTGTAGTGCACAGAAACAAGTTTCCAACAAAAGTACAGATAGGCAAAGCACACTTTGTAAACTAAATCACATTTTGTTGCCCACTCAATTAGATATAAAGGAAAACTGAAAAGTGATATCTCGCACTTTAGAGCACAGAAAGAAGTTTACATTGAAAGAACAGAAACACAAAGCACAACTTTGGAAACAAAATCACATGTGTGTGTCCCGCTAAATTATTAATACAGGAAAACTGAAAAGTGATATCTTCCACTTTAGAGCACAGAAAGAAGTTTCCAATGAAAGAAGAGAAACACAAAGCACACCTTTGGAAACAAAATCACATGTGTGTGTCCCGCTAAATTAGGAATACAGGAAAACTGAAAAGTGATATCTTGCACTGTAGTGCACAGAAACATGTTTCCAACAAAAGAACAGAAATGTAAAGCACAAATTTGTAAACTAAGTAACATGTGTGTCCCCCAATCAGTCAGGAATACTGGTAAACAGAAAAGTGATATTGCCCACTGTAGTGCACAGAAACAAGTTTCCGAAAAAAGATCAGAAAGGCAAAGCACAACTAAGTAAACTAAATCATATGTGTGTCATCCACTCAATTAGGAATACAGGAATACTGAAAAGTGATATCTCCCACTTTAGAGCACAGAAAGAAGTTTTCCATGAAAGAACAGAAAGGCAAAGCACAACTTTGGAAAATAAATCACATGTTTGTCGCCTGTTCAATTGGGAATACAGGAAAACTGAAAAGTGATATCTCCCACTGTAGTGCACAGAACCAAGTTTCCAACAAAAGAACAGAAAGGCAAAGCACATCTTTGTAAAATAAATCACATGTGTGTCACCCGCTCAATTAGGAATACAGGAAAACTGAAAAGTGATATCTAGCACTGTACCTCACAGAAACAAGTTTCCAATGAAACAGAAATGTTCAGTACAACTTTGTAAACTAAGAAACTCGTTTGTCGCCTGCTCAATTAGGAATACAGGAAAACTGAAACGTGATATTGCCCACTTAGAGCACAGAAAGAAGTTTCCAATGAAAGAAGAGAAATGCAAAGCACACCTTTGGAAAATAACTCACATGTGTATGTCCATTCAATTAGGAATACAGGAAAACAGAAAAGTGATATCTCGCACTGTAACTCACAGAAACAAGTTTCCAACAAAAGAACAGAAATGTAAAGCACAAGTGTCTCTCCCTTACGAATCAAGAAAGTCTAGGACAGTCTTTTCCCAGTGCACTTCAGATATTTAAACCTTCTTCTAGAACAGCTACTCCAGGAATTTTCCAGATGAGTCCTCAGCTCTGGGCCAATGAGCAACCGTCTCCATTTTACAGATGAAAATCGATGTCATCGGAAGGTGGAATTAGGAAACAGGAAAACTGAAAAGTGATATTTCCCACTGTAGTTCCCCTTTTGTTTCCAGGCGCAAAAGCAACAGAAAGGAAAATCTCTGAAGAATTAGAAATAAATTGGGACTTTGTACTGATCCCCATTCAGGTGTCATCCACAAAACATCAAAAGTGATATTTCTCAGAGGCGGGACCTGGGGCATCAAGAAATGCAATCAGAAGTTTTCTGGAAAGAACAGAAAGGCAAAGCACAACTTTGTATCCTAAATCAGCATGTGTATCACCCATGCTCAATTAGAATACAGGCTTCAAAACTGCCTGAATGATCATAACATCTTTACTGCACAGAGACAAATTTCCAATAAAGAACAGGAAAACCAAGCACACCTTTGCACCAAATAAATGCTCCCATGCCCGCCCATTCCTTCAGATGATTCATGGCTGCAGCAATCCATGATGATAATCCTGTGGCTAGTCCTGCGTCCACTCTGGTAGAATTTGTGACAGTGGCACTCTCAGCTGAAACAAGTTTCCAACAAAAATAGCTGACAATTGTTTAGACAGATTTGTAAACAGGAAAAATTCTCATGTTATATGCTAGTGACTCAAAGTCCAGCAATTTTCATTAACAGGAAAGTTGAGCGATTTGCCATAACTGAAGGTCATTCCTCTGATTGAACACCATCAAGTTTCCAATGAAGTTGAGCATTCCTTTTATGTACACCTAAGGATGAAATAATTCAAATGATTGATCATTCAATTAGAATACAGGAAAAGTATAAAGTGATATCTAATGCCACGGTGTAACTCACAGAAACAAGTTTCCAACAAAAGAACAGAAATGTAAAGCACAACTTTGTTAACTAAGTAACATGTGTGTTGCCCGCTCGATTAGGAATACAGGAAAACTGAAAAGTGATATCTCCCACTGTAGTGTACAGAAAAAGTTTCCAAAAGAAGAACCGAAAGGCAAAGCACAACTTTGTAAACTAAATCGCATGTGTGTCACCCGTTCAATTAGCTATACAGGAAAACTGAAAAGGGATATCTCCCACTGTAGTGCACAGACACAAGTTTCCAACAAAAGAATAGAAAGGCAAAGCACAACTTTGTAAACTAAATCACATGTGTGTCACATGCTCAATTAGGAATACAGGAAAACTGATAATTGATAACTCCCACCTTACCACACAGAAACAAGTTTCCAATGAAAGAACAGAAATGTACAGCATAACTTTGTAAACTAAATCACATTTGTGTCGCCTGCTCAATTAGGAATACAGGAAAACTGAAAAGTGATATCTCCCACTGTAGTGCACAGAAACAAGTTTCCAACAAAAGAACAGAAAAGCAAAGCATAACTTTTGAAACAAAATCACATGCATGTTGCCCGTTCAATTAGGAATACAGAAAAACTGAAAAGTGATATTCCCCAGTGTAGTGCACAGAAACAAGTTTCCTACAAAAAAATAGAAAGGCAAAGCAAAACTTTGGAAACTAAATCACATATGTGTCCCACGTTCAATTAGGAATACAGGAAAACTGAGAAGCTATATTTCGCACTGTACCTCACAGAAATAAGTTTCCAACGAACGAACAGAAACAAAAAGCACAATTTTGTAAACTAAGTAACATGTGTGTTGCCAGTTCAATTAGGAATACAGGAATACTGAAAAGTGATATCTTCTACTGTAGTACACAGAAAGAAGTTTCCAACAAAAGAACAGAAAGGCAAAGCACAAGATTTAAACTAAATCAAATTTGTGTTGCCCACTCAATTAGGAATACAGGAAAACTGAAAAGTGATATCTCACTCTTTACAGCACAGAAAGAAGTTTCCAATGAAAGAACAGAAACTTAAAGCACAAGTTTGGAAACTAAATCACATGTGTGTTGCCCGCTCAATTAGGAATAAAGGAAAAGTGATATCTCTCACTGTACCTCACAGAAACAAGTTTCCAATGAAAGAACAGAAATGTTAAGCACAACTTTGTAAACTAAGTAACATGTGTGTCGCCCGTTCAATTAGGAATACAGGAAAACTGAAAAGTGATATCTTCCACTTTAGAGCACAGAAAGAAGTTTCCAAAAAAAGTATAGAATGGCAAAGCAAAACTGTTAAACTAAATCACATTTGTGTTGCCCGCTCAATTAGGAATAAAGGAAAACTGAAAAGTGATATCTCCCACTTTAGAGCACAGAAAGAAGTTTCCAATGAAAGAACAGAAACTTAAAGCACAACTTTGGAAACTAAATCACATGTGTGTTGCCTGTTCACTTAGAAATACAGGAAAACTGAAAAGCGATATCTCACACTGTACCTCACAGAAACAGGTTACCAACGAAAGAACAGAAATGTAAAGCACAACTTTGTAAAATAATTAACATGTGTGTCGCCCTTTCACTTAGGAATACAGGAAAACTGAAAAGCGATATCTCACACTGTACCTCACAGAAACAAGCTTCCAACAAAAGAACAGAAAGGCAAAGCATAACTTTGTAAACTAAATCACATTTCTGTCGCCCGCTCAATTAGGAATACAGGAAAACTGAAATGTGATATCTCCCAATTTAGAGCACAGAAAAAATCTCCAATGAAAGAACAGAAACACAAAGCACAACTTTGGAAACTAAATCACCTGTATGTCGCCTGTTCAATTAGGAATACAGGAAAACTGAAAAGTGACAACTCCCACTACAGAGCACAGAAAGAAGTATCCAACAAAAGAACAGAAAGGCAAAGCACAACTTTGTAAATTAGGTAACATGTGTGTCACCTGTACAATTACGAATACAGGAAACCTGAAAAGTGATATCTTGCACTGTACCTCACAGAAACAAGTTTCCAACGAAAGAAGAGAAATGCAAAACAAAACTTTGTAAACTAAGTAACATGTGTGTCACCTGCACAATTATGAATACAGGAAACTGAAAAGTGATATCTCCCAGTGCAATGCACAGAAACAAGTTTCCGACAAAAAAAATAGAAAGGCAAAGCACAACTCTGGAAACTAAAGCACATATGTGTCCCACGTTCATTTAGGATTACAGGAAAACTGAAAAGTGATATTTCGTACTGTACCTCACAGAAACAACTTTCCAAGGAATGAACAGAAATGGAAAGCACAACTTTGGAAGCTAAGTAACATGTGTGTCGCCTGTTCAATTAGGAATACAGGAAAACTGAAAAGTTATATCTCCCACTGTAGAGCACAGAAAGAAGTTTCCAACGAAAGAACAGAACGCAAAGCACAACTTTAGAAACTAAATCACCTGTGTGTTGCCCGTTCAATTAGGAATACAGGAAAACTGAAAAGTGATATATCACACTGTACAGCACAAGAACAAGTTTCGAACGACAGAACAGAAACGAAAAGCACAACATTGTAAACTAATTCACATACCTGTTGCTACTATTATAACAGGTAAACGGAAAAGTGATATATCCCACTCTACAGGACAGGAATAAGTTTCGAACGAAAGAACAGAAAAGCAAAGCACTAATTTGTAAATTAAATCACATGAGTGTCCTTGCTCAATTAGGAATACAGGAAAACTGAAAAGTGATATATCGCACCGTACAGCACAGGAACAAGTTTCCAACGAAAGAACAGATAAGCAAAGCATAACACATAAACGGAATCACATGTGTGTCACTTCCTCAGTTAGGAATATAGGAAAACTGAAAAGTGTTATCTCGCACTGTACAGCACAGAAACAAGTTTCCATCAAAAGCACAGAAACTCAAAGCACAACGTCGTAAACTAATTCATATACGTGTTACCCGTTCAAGTATTATAACAGGAAAACTGAAAAGTGATATATCGCACTATACCGCACAGGAACAAGTTTCAAACGAATTAACAGGCACGCAAAGCACTACTTTGTAAACTAAATCACATGTGTGTCACTTGCTCAATTAGGAATTCAGGAAAACTGAAAAGTGATATATCGCACTGTACAGCACATGAACAAGTTTCGAAAGAAAGAACAGAAACATAAAGCACAACTTTGTTTTTTTTTTTTTTTTTTTTTTTTTTTTTGAAGTAGAATAAACTTTCCATTTTTAATTTTGTAAAACTCTGTCAGGTATTTTAAGTCACCAAATAGAAAATAATACAAAAGAGGATAGAAGACTGTGGACCATTCACAACTACAAGGACAACAATAAGATTTCAGTAGGTAGTCAATTGTACTCATAGGGGAAGTGATGTGAGTCAGTCCAATGGGTAGGCTACTTCTACTGAGCCGCCTTTCTCCTTCTCATCCTCTTCCTAACCCCTTCTCCTCCTTTCATTTCGTTGTTAGATTGTTTCTCTGCCCTTGCCCTTTACACACACACACCATGTCTATGATTACTCCTTTTCCTTCTTCTCCTCTCCCTCCTCCTCCTTACCTCTTCTCCTTTCCTTTTGCTGTTAGACTTCTTTTTTTTTTTTAAATTTTTCATCAATTACACTTTATTCATTCTGCATCCCCCCATAAGCTCCTCCCTCCTCCCCTCCCAATCCCACCCTCCTTCCTCCCTCTGCTTGCATGCCACTCCCCAAGTCCACTAATAGGGGAGGTTCTCCTCTCCTTTCTGATCTTAGTCTGTCAGTTCACATCAAAAGTGGCTGCATTGTCCTCTACTATGGCCTGGTAAGGCTGCTCCCCCCCAGAGGGAGGTGATCAAAGAGCAGGCCAATCAGATTCTGTCAGAGGCAGTCCCTCTTCACATTACAATGTAACCCAATTGGACTCTGAACTGCCCTGGTCTACATCTGTGCAGGGATTCTGGGTTATCTCCATGAATAGTCCTTGGTTGGAGTATGAGTCTCTGGGAAGTTCCCTGTGTTCAAATTTTCTTGTTCTGTTGCTCTCCTTGTGGAGACCCTGTCCTCTCCAGCTCTTACTATTTCCCAGTTCTTACCTAAAATTCCATTCACTCTGCCCGACAGTTGCCCATCAGGCTCAGCATCTGCTTTGATAGTCTGAAGGGCAGAGGCTTTCAGAGGCCCTCTGTGGTAGGTTCCTAGGTTGTTTCCTGTTTTCTTCTTCTTCTGATGTCCATCCTCTTTGCCTTTCCGGATGGGGATTGGACATTTTAGTTAGGGTACTCTCTCTTGCTTAGTTTCTTTAGATGCACAGGTTTTAGTGGGTTTGTCCTATGTTGTATGTCTATATGAGTGAGTATATACCATGTGTGTCTTTTTGCTTCTGGGACAACTCACTCAGGATGATCCTTTCCAGAAAGCGACCACCTACAGATTGGGAAAGAATCTTCACCAACCCTTTATCTGACAGAGGACTCATATCCAGTATATATAAAGAACTAAAGAAGCTGAAAAGCAGCAAACCAAGTAATCCACTTAAAAAATGGGGAACAGAGCTAAACAGAGAATTCTCTGTAGAGGAATACCGAATGGCAGAGAAGCACTTAAAGAAATGCTCAACCTCACTAGCCATTAGGGAAATGCAAATCAAAACAACCCTGAGATTTCACCTTACACCCATGAGAATGGCCAAGATCAAAAACTCAAGTGACAACACATGCTGGAGAGGTTGTGGAGAAAGGGGAACCCTCCTCCACTGCTGGTGGGAATGTAAACTTGTACAACCACTCTGGAAATCAATCTGGCGCTTTCTCAGACAACTAGGAATAGCGCTTCCTCAAGATCCAGCCATACCACTCCTGGGCATATATCCAAAAGAGGCTCAAGTACACAAAAAGGACATTTGCTCAACCATGTTTGTAGCAGCTTTATTTGTAATATCCAGAAGCTGGAAACAACCCAGATGCCCCTCAACTGAAGAATGGATGCAGAAATTGTGGTACATCTACAGAATGGAATATTACTCAGCAATGAAAAATAAGGAAATCATGAAATTTGCAGGTAAAGCACAACTTTGTAATCTAATAAACATACGTGTCACCTGTTCAATTATTATAACAGGAAAACTGAAAAGTAATATAACCCTAACCCTAACCCTAACCCCTAACCCTAACCCTAACCATAACCCGAAATTAACCCTAAACCTAAGCCTAAGCCTAAGCCTAAGCCTAAGCCTAAGCCTTACCCTAACCCTAAACCTAACCCTAACAACAACCCTAAATTTTTCCAAATAGGAACAAGTTTTCAACAAAAGAACAAAAACACAAAACACTACTTTGTAAACTAAATCACATGTGTGTTGCTAGCTAAATTAGGAATATAGGAAAACTGAAAAAGTGATATATCGCACTGTACAGCACATGAACAAGTTTCGAAAGAAAGAACAGAAATGCAAAGCACAACTTTGTAAACTAATAAACATATGTGTCGCCTGTTCAATTAATATGATAGGAAAACTGAAAAGTGATATAACCCTAACGCTAACCCTAACCCTAACCCTAACCCAAACCCTAACCCTAACCCTAACCCAACCTGAAACCCTAACCCTAACCCTAACCCTAACACTAACATTAACCCTAACCCTAAAGTAACCCTAAACCTAAGGCTAAGCCTAACTCTAACCATAACCCTAATCCTAACACGAACCCTAACAATAACCCTAACTTTTTCCTAATAGGAACAAGTTTTCAACGAAAGAACATAAACGCAAAACACTACTTTGTAAATTAAATCACATGCGTGTCGCTCACTCAATTAGGAATACAGGAAAACTGAAATGTGATATATGGCACTGTACAGCACAGGAACAAGTTTCCAGCTAAAGAACAGAAAAGAAAAGCACTACTTTTAAACGGAATCACATGTGTGTAGCTTGCTCAATTAGGAATACAGGAAAACTGAAAAGTGATATATCGCACTGTACAGCACAGGAACAAGTTTCGAATTAAAGAACAGGAAGGCAAAGCACTACTTTGTAAACTAAATCACTTGTGTGTCACTTGCTCAATTAGGAATAAAGGAAAACTGAAAAGTGATATATTGCACTGTACATCACAGGAACAAGTTTCGAAAGAAAGAACAAAAAAGCAATACTTACTTTTGAACAGAATCACATGTGTGTCGCTCGCTCAATTAGGAATAAAGGAAAACTGAAAAGTGTTATCTCACTCTGTACGGCACAGAAAAATTTTCCATCAAAAGAATAGAAACGCAAAGCACAACTTTGTAAACTAATTCACATACGTGTCGCCCATTCAATTATTATAACAGGAAAACTGAAAAGTGATATATCGCACTATACAGCACAGGAACAAGTTTTGAACGAAAGAACAGAAAAGCAAAACACTATTTGTAAACTAAATCACATGTGTGTCGCTCGCTGAATTAGGAATACAGGAAAACTGAAAAGAGATATATTGCACTGTACAGCACAGGAACAAGTTTCGAATGAAAGAACCGAAAAGCAAAGCACAACCTTGTAAACTAATAAACATTAGTGTCACCTGTTCAATTATTATAACAGGAAAACTGAAAAGTGATATAACCCTAACCCTATTCCTAACCCTAACCCTAACTCTAAACCCTTACCCTAACTGTAATAACAAACCCTACCTAACCATAACCCTAACACTAACCCTAAACCTAACCCTAACCCTAACAATAACCCTAACTTTTTCCTAAAAGGAACAAGTTTTCAACGAAAGTAAATAAACACAAAGCACTACTTTGTAAACTAAATCACATGTGTGTCACTCGCTCAATTAGGAATACAGGAAAACTGAAAAATGATATATCGCACTGTACAGCACAGGAAAAAGTTTCAAAAGAAAGAACAAAAAAGCAAAGCATTACTTTTAAACGGAATCACATGTGTGTCGCTCGCACAATTAGGAATTCAGTAAAATTGAAAAGTGTTATCTCGCACTGTATGGCACAGAAACAAGTTTCCATCGAAAGAACAGAAAGGCAAAGCACAACTTTGTAAACTAATTCACATACGTGTTGCCTGTTCAATTATTATAGCAGGAAAACTGAAAAGTGATATAACCCTTACCTTAACCCTAACCCTAACGAAACCCTAACAATAACCCTAACTTTTTCCTAACAGGAACAAGTTTTCAACGAAAGAACACAAACGCAAAGCACTACTTTATAAACTAAATCACATGTGTGTTGCTCGCTCAATTAGGAATACAGTAAAACTGAAATGTGATATATCACACTGTATAGCACAGGAACAAGTTTCGAATGAAAGAACAGAAACGCAAAACACGACCTTGTAAATTAATAAATATAAGTGTCGCCTATTCGATTATTATAACAGGAAAACTGAAAAGTGATATATCCCTAACCCTAACCGTAACCCTAACCCTAAACTTAAACCCTAACCCTAACTGTAACCCTAACCCTACCCTAACAACAACCCTAACCCTAATCCTAACCCTAACCCTAACTTTTTCCTAAAAGGAACAAATTTTCAACAAAAGTATGTAAACGCAAAGCACTACTTTGTAAACTTAATCACATGTGTGTCACTCGCTCAATTAGGAATACAGGAAAACTGAAAAGTGTTGTCTTGCACTGTATGGCACAAATACAAGTTTCCATCGAAAGAACAGAATCGCAAAGCACAACTTTGTAAACTAATTCACATACATGTCGCCCATTCAATTATTATAACAGGAACACTGAAAAGTTATACATCACACTGTTCAGGACAGAAACAAGTTTCCAACAGATGAACAGAAACACAAAGCACTACTTAGTAAACTAAATCACATGTGTGTCACTCGCTCAATTAGAAAGACAGAAAACTGAAAAGTGATATATCGCACTGTACAGCACAGGAACAAGTTTCCAACAAAAAAACAGAAAAGCAAAGCACTACTTTGTAAACTAAATCACATGTGTGTTGCTCACTAAATTAATAATACAGGAAAACTGAAAAGTGTTATCTCGCACTGTAAGGCAAAGAAACAAGTTTCCATCGAAAGAACAGAAACGCAAAGCAAAACTTTGTAAACTAATTCACATACGTGTCGCCTGTTCAATTATTATAACAGGAAAACTGAAAAGTGATATATCACACTGTACAGCACAGAAACAAGTTTCCAACAGAAGAACAGAAACGCAAAGCACAACTTTGTAAACTAATTCACATACGTGTTGCCTGTTCAATTATTATATAAGGAAAACTGAAAAGTGATATAAAGCACTGGTACATCACAGGAACAAGTTTCCAATGAAAGAACAGAAAGGCAAAGCACTACTTAGTGAACTAAATTACATGTTTATCGCTCGCTCTATTAAGAATACAGGAAAACTGAAAAGTGATATATCAAACTGTACGGCAAAGAAAAAAGTTTTCATGGAAAGAACAGAAACGCAAAGAACAACTTTTTAAACTAATTCACATACATGTCGCCTCTTCAATTATTATAAGAGGAAAACTGAAAAGTGATATAACCCTAACCCTCACCCTAAACCCTAACCCTATCCCTAACCCTAACCTTAACTTTTTCTTAACAGGAACACGTTTCCAACAGAAGAACAGAAAAGCAAAGCACTACTTAGTAAACTAAATCACATGTGTGCACTCCCTCAATTAGGAATACAGGAAAACTGAAAAGTGATATATCGCACTGTACAGCACAGGAACAAGTTTCCAATGAAAAAACATAAGAGCAAAGCACAACTTTGTAAACTAAATCTCATGTGTGTTGCTTGCTCAATTAGGAATACAGAAAAACTGAAAAGTGTTATTTCGCACTGTATGGCACAGAAACATGTTTCCATCGAAAGAACAGAAACGCAAGGCACAACTGTGTAAACTAATTCACATACGTGTCGCCCGTTCAATTATTCTAACAGGAAAACTGAAAAGTGATATAACCCTAACCCTCACTCTAAACCCTAACCCTATCCCTAACCCTAACCTTAACTTTTTCTTAACAGGAACATGTTTCCAACAGAAGAACAGAAAAGCAAAGCACTACTTAGTAAACTAAATCACATGTGTGCACTCCCTCAATTAGGAATACAGGAAAACTGAAAAGTGATATATCGCACTGTACAGCACAGGAACAAGTTTCCAATGAAAAAACATAAGAGCAAAGCACAACTTTGTACACTAAATCTCATGTGTGTTGCTTGCTCAATTAGGAATACAGAAAAACTGAAAAGTGTTATTTCGCACTGTATGGCACAGAAACATGTTTCCATCGAAAGAACAGAAACGCAAGGCACAACTGTGTAAACTAATTCACATACGTGTCGCCCGTTCAATTATTCTAACAGGAAAACTGAAAAGTGATATATCACACTGTACAGCACAGAAACAAGTTTCCAACAGAAGAACAGAAACGCAAAGCACAACTTTGTAAACTAATTCACATACGTATCGCTTGTTCAATTATTATAACAGGAAAACTGAAATGTGATATAACCCTAACCATAACCATAACCATAACCCTAACCCTAACCTTAACCCCTAACCCTAACCGTAACATTAACTCTAACACCTAACCGTAACCCTAACCCTAAACCTAAACCTACCCTAACCCTAACCCTAACCCTAACCCAAACCCTAACTTGTTCCTAACAGGAACAAGTTTCCAACTAATGAACATAAACGCAAAGCACTAATTTGTAAACTAAAACACATGTGTGTCACTCGCTCAATTAGGAATAAAGGAAAACTGAAAAGTGATATATTGCACTGTACAGCACAGGAACAAGTTTCCAATGAAAAAACAAAATCAAAGCACTACTTTGTAAACTAAATCACATGTGTGTTGCTCGCTAAATTAGGAATACAGGAAAACAGAAGAGTGTTATCTCGCACTGTACGGCACAGAAACAAGTTTCCATCGAAAGAACAGAAATGCAAAGCACAACTTTCTAAACTAATTCACATACGTGTCGCCTGTTCAATTATTATATAATGATAAATGAAAAGTGATATATACGCACTGGTACAGCACAGTCACACGTTTCCAACGAAAGAACAGAAAAGCAAAGCACTACTTAGTGATCTAAATTACATGTGTTGCTTGCTCAATGAGGAATACAGGAAAACTGAAAAGTGATATATCGAAAAGTACGGCAAAGAAACAAGTTTTATTTGAAAGAACAGAAATGCAAAGCACAACTTTGTAAACTAATTCACATACATGTCGCCTGTTCAATTATTATAACAGGAAAACTGAAAAGTGATATAACCCTAACCCTAAGCCCCTAACCCTAACCCTAACCCCTAACCCTAACCCTAACCCTAACCCTAACCCTAACCCTAACCCTAACCCTAACCCTAACCCTAACCTAACCCTAACTTGTTCCTAATAGGAACAATTTTCCAACGAAAGAACATAAACGCAAAGCACTCCTTTTAAAATAAATCACATGAGTACCACTCGCTCAATTAGGAATACAGGAAAACTGAAAAGTGATATAACGCACTGTACAGCACAGGAACAAGTTTCGAACGAAAGAACAAAAAAGCAAAGCACTACTTTTAAACGGAATCACATGTGTGTCGATCTCTCAATTAGGAATACAGGAAAATGAAAAGTGTCATATCGCACTGTATGGCACAGAAAGTTTCTATCTAAAGAACAGAAACGCAAAGCACAACTTTGTAAACTAATTCACATATGTGTTGCAAGTTCAATTACTATAAAAGGAAAACTGAAAAGTGATATATCGCACTGTACAGCACAGGAATAAGTTTCGAAGGAAAGATCAGAAAAGCAAAGCACAACTTTGTAAACTAATTCACATTCGTGTCGGCCGTTCAATTATTATAACAGGAAAACTGAAAAGTGATATATCACACTGTACAGCAGAGAAACAAGTTTCCAACGGAAAACAGAAAGGCAAAGCACTACTTTGTAAACTAAATCACATGTGTGTCGCTCGCTCAATTAGGAATACAGGAAAACTGAAAAGCGATCTATCGAAATGTACGGCAAAGAAACAAGTTTTAATCGAAAGAACAGAAATGCAAAGCACAACTTTGTAAACTAATTCACATTCGTTTCGCCTGTTCAATTATTATAACAGGAAAACTGAAAAGTGATATAACCCTAACCCTAATCCTAAGCCCCTAACCCTAACCCTAAACCCTAACCCTAACCCTAACCTAATCCTACCCTAACCCTAACCCTAACCTAACCCTAACCCTAACCCTAACCCTAACCCTAACCCTAACCCTAACCCTAACCCTAACCCTAACCCTAACCCAACACTAAACCTAACCCTAACCCTAACCCTAACCCTAACCCTAACCCTAACCCTAACCCTAACCCTAACTTGTTCCTAACAGGAACAATTTTCCAATTAAAAAACATAGTCGCAAAGCACTCCTTTGTAAACTAAATCACATGAGTGCCCCTCGCTCAATTAGGAATTCAGGAAAACTGAAAAGTGTTATCTTGCACTGTACGGCACAGAAACAAGTTTCTATCTAAAGAACAGAAACGCAAAGCACAACTTTGTAAACTAATTCACATACGTGTCGCCGTTCAATTATTATAACAGGAAAACTGAAAAGTGATATATCGCAGTGTACAGCACAGGAATAAGTTTCGAACGAAAGATCAGAAAAGCAAAGCACAACTTTGTAAACTAATTCACATTTGTTTCAGCTGTTCAGTTATTATAACAGGAAAACTGAAAAGTGATATATCACACTGTACAGCACAGAAACAAGTTTCCAACAGAAGAACAGAAACGCAAAGCACTACTTTGTAAACTAAATCACATGTGTGTTGCTTGCTCAATTAGGAATACAGGAAAACTGAAAAGCGATATATCAAAATGTACGGCAAAGAAACAACTTTTCATTGAAAGATCAGAAAAGCAAAGCACAACTTTGTAAACTAATTCACATACGGGGCGCCCGTTCAATTATTATAACAGGAAAACTGAAAAGTGATATATCGCACTGTACAGCACAGGAATAAGTTTCGAACGAAAGATCAGAAAAGCAAAGCACAACTTTGTAAACTAATTCACATTTGTTTCAGCCGTTCAGTTATTATAACAGGAAAACTGAAAAGTGATATATCACACTGTACAGCACAGAAACAAGTTTCCAACAGAAGAACAGAAACGCAAAGCACTACTTTGTAAACTAAATCACATGTGTGTTGCTCGCTCAATTAGGAATACAGGAAAACTGAAAAGCGATATATATCGAAATGTACGGCAAAGAAACAACTTTTCATTGAAAGATCCGAAAAGCAAAGCACAACTTTGTAAACTAATTCACATACGTGTCGTCCGTTCAATTATTATTACAGGAAAACTGAAAAGTGATATATCGCACTGTACAGCACAGGAACAAGTTTCGAATGAAAGAACAGAAAAGCAAAGCACAACTTTGTAAACAAATTCACATACGTGTCGCCTGTTCAATTATTATAACAGGCAAACTGAAAAGTGATATATCACACTGTACATCACAGTAACAAGTTCCACGGGGAAGCAGGGTTGTGGGTCTGATCGCAGGTCACCAAGTCTTTCCCCGGAAGGTCTCTGCCGCCATCACAGCCAAGCTCCTGCCGCGGGCAGAGAACTTTGCCCTCAGCTCAGCGGAACAGACAAGCTGTGCGCCCCAGTACACAGTACTTCCGTCTGGAGAGGACCACACAGAGAACTTTCCCAGGCTGATCCGTGGGCACAAGGGTACCTGAGACTGGGAGTCCCAGTCGGGGGACCCTACAGGGAAGCAGGGTTGCGGGTCTGATCGCAGGTCACCCAGTCTTTCCCCGGAAGGTCTCTGCCGCCATCACAGCCAAGCTCTCAGTCCTCATAGACGGAGAAAACAAGATATTCAATGACAAAAACAAATTTCAACAATACCTACAAACAAATCCAGCACTACAGAACACACTGGAAGGGAAAATAAAACCCAAGAAAGCTAGCTACATTCAAGAAAACACAGGAAATAAATAACCTCACTTCAGTAAAGCAAAAAACAACCAAGCACACAACCTGATGATTACAGCCAACATCAAAGTCAAAGGATTTAACAGCCACTGGTCATTACTCTCTCTCAATATCAATGGACTTAATTCTCCAATAAAAAGACACAGTCTAACAGAATGGATGTGTAAACAAAACCCAGCAATTTGTTGTATACAAGAAACACACCTAAGACACAAATATAGACATTACCTGAGGGTAAAGGGATGGAAGATGGATTTTCAAGCAAATGGACCCAAGAAGCAAGCAGGAGTAGCCATTCTAATATCTGATAAAATAGTCTTTCAACCAAAATTAATCAAAAGAGATGGGGAAGGACACTTCATACTCATCAAGGGAAAATTCCACCAAGAAGACATCACAAACCTGAACATCTATGCCCCAAATACAAGGGCATCCACATTTGTGAAAGAAACATTGATAAAACTTAAACCACATATAGATCCCCACACACTAATAGTAGGAGATTTCAACACCCCACTCTCAACAAAGGACAGGTCAACAAAACAGAAATTAAACAAAGAAACAATATCTCTAAAAGAGGTAATGAATCAAATGGACCTAACAGACATTTACAGAACCCTACACCCAAACACAAAAGAATTTACCTTCTTCTCAGCACCTCATGGAACCTTCTCCAAAATAGACCACATAGTTGGTCACAAAGTAAGCCTCAACAAATACAGGAAGATTGAAATAATCCCTTGTATCCTGTCAGATCACCAAGGAATAAAGCTGGACCTCAGTAACAACAGAAATAGCAAAAAGCCTACACATACATGGAAGCTGAACAACTTGCTACTAAAAGACAGCTGGGTCAGGGAAGAAATAAAGAAAGAAATTAAAATCTTCCTAGAACTCAATGAAAATGAATACACAACATACCCAAAATTGTGGGACACAATGAAAGCAGTGCTAAGAGGAAAGTTCATAGCACTAAGTGCCTTCAAGAAGAAATTTGAGACAGCACATTCAAGCAACTTAATGGCTCACTTAAAAACCCTAGAAAAAGAAGAAGCAGACACACCAAGAAGGAGCAGAAGGCTGGAAATAATCAAACTCAGGGGTGAAATCAATCAATTGGAAACAAATAAAACAATTCAAAGAATCAATGAAACCAAGAGCTTGTTCTTTGAGAAAATCAACAAGATCGACAAACCCTTAGCCAAGCTAACTAAAAGGCAGCGAGACACCATCCAAAAGAACAAAATCAGAAATGAAAAGGGGGACATAACTACAGACACTGAGGAAATCCAAGAAATCATTAGGACTTACTTCAAAAGTCTATACGGAACAAAATTTGAAAATTTAAATGAAATGGACAATTTTCTTGACCGATTCCACTTACCAAAGCTAAATCAGGACAGGGTAAATCAATTAAATAGTCCTATATCCCCCAAGGAAATAGAAGCAGTCATTGATCCAAAAAAAGCCCAGGACCTGATGGTTTCAGCGCAGAATTCTACCAAACATTCAAAGAAGAGCTAACACCAACTCTCTTCAAACTATTCCACAAAATTGAAACAGAAGGAGCATTACCAAACTCATTCTATGAAGCCACAGTCACCTTGGTACCTAAACCTCACAAAGACTCAACAAAGAAAGAGAATTTCAGGCCAATCTCCCTTATGAACATTGATGCAAAAATAGTCAACAAAATACTCGCAAACCGAATACAAGAACACATCAAAGATATCATCCACCATGACCAAGTAGGCTTCATCCCAGGTATGCAGGGATGGTTCAATATACGGAAATCCATCAATGTGATCCACCATATTAACAAATTGAAAAAAAAAAAATCACATGATAATCTCCTAGACGCTGAAAAAGCCTTTGACAAAATCCAACATCCATTCATGTTTAAAGTATTGGAGAGATCAGGGATACAAGACACATATCTAAACATAGTAAAGGTGATATACAGCAAACCTATAGCCAACATCAAACTGAATGGAGAGAAACTTAAAGCAATCCCACTGAAATCAGGGACAAGACAAGGCTGCCCACTCTCTCCATATCTCTTCAACATAGTGCTGGAAGTCCTTGCTAGAGCAATAAGACAGTTGAAGGAGATCAAGGGGATACAAATTGGAAAGGAAGAAGTCAAATTATCACTATTTGCAGATGATATGATAGTATACGTGAGTGAACCCAAAAACTCTACCAGGGAACTCCTACAGCTGATAAACACCTTCAGCAAAGTGGCCGGATACAAAATTAACTCAAAAAAATCAGTAGCCCTCCTGTATTCAAAAGACAAAAGCACTGAGAAAGAAATTAGGGAAACAACACCCTTCACAATAGCCACAAATGACATAAGGTACCTCGGAGTAACCCTAACCAAGGAAGTCAAAGACTTGTATGAAAAAAATTTCAAATCTCTGAAGAAAGAATTAGAAGAAGATATGAGAAGATGGAAAGATCTCCCATGCTCATGGCTTGGTAGGGTTAACATAGTAAAAATGGGCATCTTACCAAAAGCAATGTACAGATTCAATGCAATGCCCATCAAATTACCAACACAATTCTTTACAGATCTGGAAAGAAAAATTCTCAACTTCATATGGAATAACAATAAACCCAGAATTGCTAAAACAATCCTCTACAATAAAAGATCTTCTGGAGGTATCTCCATCCCTGATCTTAAGTTGTACTATAGAGCAACAGTTTTAAAAACTGCATGGTACTGGCAGAGAAACAGAATGGTGGATCAATGGAACCGAACAGAGGACCCAGAAATAAACCCATACACTTATGGACACCTGATATTTGACAAAGACGCAAAAAATCATACAATGGAAAAAAGATAGCATCTTCAACAAATGGTGCTGGTCCAACTGGATGTCTACATGTAGAAAAATGAAAATAGATCCATACTTGTCACCCTGCACAAAACTGAAGTCCAAGTGGATCAAAGACCTCAACATAAAACCAGACACATTAAATCGGCTTGAAAAAAAAAGTGGGAAATACCCTAGAACTCATTGGTACAGGGGAAAACTTCCTGAACAGAACCCCAACAGCACAGGCTCTAAGAGCAACAATCAATAAATGGGACCTCATGAAACTGAAAAGCTTCTGCAAAGCAAAGGACACCGTCATCAAAACAAAGCGACCTCCTACAGATTGGGAAAGAATCTTCGCCCACCCTTTATCTGACAGAGGACTCATATCAAGTATATATAAAGAACTAAAGAAGCTGAAAAGCAGCAAACCAAGTAACCTACTTAAAAAAAGGGGAACAGAGCTAAATAGAGGATTCTCTGTAGAGGAATACCGAATGGCAGAGAAGCACTTAAAGAAATGCTCAACCTCACTAGCCATTAGGGAAATGCAAATCAAAACAACCCTGAGATTTCACCTCACACCCATGAGAATGGCCAAGATCAAAAACTCAAGTGACAACACATGCTGGAGAGGTTGTGGAGAAAGAGGAACCCTTCTCCACTGCTGGTGGGAATGTAAACTGGTACAACCACTCTGGAAATCAATCTGGCGTTTTCTCAAACAACTAGGAATAGTGCTTCCCCAAGATCCAGCCATACCACTCCTAGGCATATATCCAAAAGAGGCTCAAGTACACAAAAAGGAAATTTGCTCAACCATGTTTGTAGCAGCTTTATTTGTAATAGGCAGAAGCTGGAAACAACCCAGATGCCCCTCAACTGAAGAATGGATGCAGAAATTGTGGTACATCAAAAATGGAATATTACTCAGCAATGAAAAATAAGGAAATTATGAAATTTGCAGGTAAATGGTGGGATCTGGAAAGGATCATCCAGAGTAAGTTGTCCCACAAGCAAAACGACACACATGGTATATACTCACTCATATAGACATACAACATAGGACAAACCCACTAAAACCTGTGCATCTAAAGAAACTAAGCAAGAGAGAGGACCCTAAGTAAAATGTCTAATCCCCATCCGGAAAGGCAAAGAGGATGGACATCAGAAGAAGAAGAAAACAGGAAACAATCTAGGAACCTACCACAGAGGGTCTCTGAAAGCCTCTGACCTACAGACTATCAAAGCAGAAGCTAAGCCTGATGGGCAACTATTGGGCAAAGTGAATGGAATTTTATGTAAGAACTGGGAAAGAGTAAGAGCTGGAGAGGACAGGGTCTCCACAAGTAGAGCAACAGAACAAGAAAATTTGAACACAGGGAACTCCCCAGAGACTCATACTCCAACCAAGGACTATTCATAGAGATAACCCAGAACTCCTGCACAGATGTAGCCCAGGGCAGTTCAGAGTCCAATTGGGTTACATAGTAATGAGAAGAGGGGCTGCCTCTGACATGAACTGACTGGCCTGCTTTTTAGTCACCTCCTCCTGAGGAGGAGCAACCTTACCAGGCCTTAGTAGAGGACAATACAGCCACTTTTGATGTGAACTGACAGACTAAGATCAGAAAGGAGAGGATAACCTCCCCTATCAGTGGACTTGGGGAGTGGCATGTATGCAGAGGGAGGAGGGAGGGTCGGATTGGGAGGGGAGGGAGGGGCTTATGGGGGGATGCAGAGTGAATAAAGTGTAATTGATGAAAAATATTAAAAAAGGGAAAAAATAATAATTTAAGAACCTTAAATGACTTTCAAAAGTGGAGGAAAACATGGAGTTAGTCAATTTACATGGAGCACGTCTCGCCCCTGGGGGCAATGGTCTCCTGAACCTACTCAGAACTCGGACACCACCACTGCTAGTTCTAGAACTGATGCACGATGTTCCAATGAAGGGGTTAAGGCTCCTCATAATATTTCCTATAAGCCCACACCTGATTGTTTACATCCCCCATTTTTATTCATTATTAGCCAGATAGAGCCAAGTAATTGTGGTAATGATACTTCCTTTTTTTTGCCCAATGCTGTAATGCTAGTAAATTTACTAGCTGGTTACTCACATGCCTAGCTGGGTGCTTGTGCCCGTTGATGCCCTCATGATATGACTCTCTTCAGACAGAAAGGGATTTTGGAATTACAGCTGCCATTGTTACTGCCATCTCATTGGTGGCTGTTGGAGCTACCACCAAGGCATTAGCCATGAGTCATACTGGGCAGCCTGCTCAGACACTGAATAACCATTTAGCCAATGTAGCTCATGCCTTAGATGTACAAAAAGGAATTAATGCTCAACTAAAAGGAGGTTTGATGGTGTTCAATCAGAGGTTTGACTTCGTGCAGGAGCAAATTGATACCCTATGGCAAATCGCTCAACTTGGCTGTCAATGTAAGTATGCTGGACTTTGTGTCACTAGCATACAACATGAGAAATTTCCCTGTGCTGCAATTCTGTCTAAACAATTGTCAAGCTATATTTTAGGTAATTGGACTGGAGAATTCGATACTACGATGGACCAGCTGAGAGTGGCCATTGTCATGGTAAATTCTACCAGAGTGGACGCAGGACTAGCCACAGGAGTATCATCATGGATTGCTGCAGCCATGAAGCATCTGAAGGAATGGGCGGGCATGGGAGTGTTAGCAGGCCTTCCGGTGTTGGTCACCTTGGTTTGCCTGTGGTATATATGCAAGATTAGAGTCTCACAACAGCGTGATGCAGCCATGACCATTCAGACCTTTACAGCCATTGAAGCAGGACAGTCTCCCCAAGCATGGTTGGCTACCATAAAAAGCCAAAATATTATGCTCAGGATGCAAGGCTAAGCACTGCACTCAGGGTCAGCCGCCTTGGACCCAGAGAAGAGCATGTCTGATTGCATGCAGACTGATGCCCCAGGTCCCGCCTCTGAGAATAAGGTATCAGACTGGTCTGATGCTCTTTGGGTGGATGACACCTAAATGAACATCAGTACAAAGTCCCAATTTATTTCTAATATCAGAGATCAGACCTCTACTCTTGCCTGATGCGTCCAAAACAAAAAGGGGGAACTGGAGAGAGCTGCATAATGCCGGGCCTGAAAGATGGAGCTGGATCCCGCCTTCCACCTTCCCGATGGTGAGTGTTCTCTGCCACAAACAACTCCACATTTGGCTAAGGCTGAGGATCTGGCTTGCTTCCATGTATGTGGACCTATCTGCATTGCCCACATGGCATGCTGAGGTTGGCTACCCAGAGGCTACTTAAAGTGGGCTGGATTTCCCCAGGGTCAAATGATTGTTCAAGGTTCCTGAATAAACTGTATTGAAAAAAAAAAAAAAAGAACAGAAACTCAAAGCACAACTTTGAAAAATTATTCATATACATGGCGCCTGTTCAATTATTATAACAGGAAAACTGAAAAGTGATATAACCCTAACCCTAACCCTAACCCCCTAACCCTAACCCTAACCCCAACCTAACCCTAACCCTAACCCTAACTTTTTCCTAACAGGAACAAGTTTCTAACGAAAGAACATAAACGCAAAACACTACTTTGTAAACTAAATCACATGTGTGTCACTCCCTCAATTAGGAATACAGGAAAACTGAAAAGTGATATATAACAATGTAGAGCACAGGAACAAGTTTCCAACGAAAGAACAGAAAAGCAAAGCACTACTTAGTAAACTAAATCAGATGTGTGTCGCTCACACAATTATGAATACAGGAAAACTGAAAAAAGATATATCACACGGTACAGCACAGGAACAAGTTTCCAACGAAAGAACAGAAAAGCAAAGGACTACTTAGTAAACTAAATCAAATGTGTGTCGCTAGCTCAATTAGGAATACAGGAAAACTGAAAAGTGATATAACCCTATCCCTACCCTAACCCTAACCCTATCCCTAACCCGAACCCTAACCCTAAACTTATCTTGTTCCTAACAGGAACAAGTTTCCAACGAAAGAACATAAACACAAAGTGCTACTTTGTAAACTAAATCACATGTGTATCGCTCCCTCAATTAGGAATACAGGAAAACTGAAAAGTGATATATCACACTGTACAGCACAGGAATAAGTTTCCAACGAAAGAACAGAAAAGCAAAGCACTACTTTGTAAACTAATTCAAATACGTGTCACTTGTACAATTATTAAAACAGGAAAACTGAAAAGTGATATAACGCACTGTCAAGCACAGGAACAAGTTTCCAACGAAAGAACAGAAAAGCAAAGCACTACATAGTAAAATAAATCACATGTGTGTTGCTCGCTTAATTAGGAATACAGGAAAACTGAAAAGTTATATAACCTTAACATTAACCCTAACCCTAACCTTAACCCTAACCCTAACTTGTTCCCAACAGGAACAAGTTTCCAACGAAAGAACATAAACGCAAAGCACTACTTTGTAAACTAAATAACATGTGTATCAGTCACTCAATTAGGAATACAGGAAAACTGAAAAGTGATATAATGCACTGTCCAGCACAGGAACAAGTTTCCAACGAAAGAACAGAAAAGCAAAGCACTACTTAGTAAACTAAATCACATGTGTGTCGCTCGCTCAATTAGGAATACAGGAACACTGAAAAATGATATATCGCACTGTACAGCACAGGAACAAGTTTCCAACGAAAGAACATAAACACAAAGCACTACTTTGTAAACTAAATCACATGTGTGTCGCTCGCTCAATTAGGAATACAGGAAAACTGAAAAGTGATATGTCGAACTATACAGCAAAAAAAAAAAAAAATAAAAAAATAAACAAGTTTTCATTGAAAGAACAGAAACGCAAAGCACAACTTTGTAAACTAATTCACACGCATATCGCCCGTTCAATTATTATAACAGGATAACTGAAAAGTGATATATCACACTGTACAGCACAGAAACAAGTTTCCCTCGAAATAACAGAAACAAAAAGCACAAATTTGTAAACTAGTTCACATACGTTTTGCCCGTTCAGTTATTATAACAGGAAAAGTGAAAAGTGATATATCGCACTGTAAAGCACAGAAACAAGTTTCCAACAGAAGAACAGAAAGGAAAAGCACAACTTTGTAAAGTAAATCACATTTGTGTCGCCAGCTCAGTTAGGAATACTTGAAAACTGAAAAGTGATATCTCCCAGTGTAGTGCACAGAAACAAGTTCCAACAAAATAATAGAAAGACAAAGCACAGCTTTGTAAACTAAATCACATTTGTGTCGCCCGCTCAATTAGGAATACAGGAAAACTCAAAAGTGATATCTTCCACTTTAGAGCACAGAAAGAAGTTTCCAATTAAAGGACAGAAACGCAAAGCACAACTTTGTAAACTAAATCGCATGTTGTCACCAGCTCAATTAGGAATACAGGAAAACTGATAACTGATAACTCCCACTTTACTGCACAGAAACATGTTTCCAACGAGAGAACAGAAATGTAAAGCACAACTTTGTAAAATAAGTAACATGTGTGTCACCCATTCGATTAGGAATACAGGAAAACTGAAAAGTGATATCTCCCTCTGTAGTGCACAGAAACAATTTTCCAACAATAGAACAGAAAGGCAAAGCCCAACTTTGTAAACTAAATCACATGTGTGTCACCCACTCAATTAGGAATACAGGAAAACTGATAACTGATAACTCCCACTTTACCTCACAAAAACAAGTTTCCAACGAAAGAACATAAATGTAAAGCACAACTTTGCAAAATAAGTAACATGTGTGTCCCCCGTTCAATTAGGATTATAGGAAAACTGAAAAGTGATATCTTACACTGTACCTCACAGAAACAAGTTTCCAACAAAAGAACAGAAAGGCAAAGCACAACTTTGGAAACTAAGTAACATGTTTGTCACCTGCACAATTAGGATTATAGGAAAACTGAAAAGTGATATCTCCCATTGTAGTGCACAGAAACCAGTTTCCAACAAAAGAATAGAAAGGCAAAGCACAACTTTGTAAACTAAACCACATACGTTTTGCCAGCTCAATTAGGAATACAGGAAAACTGAAAAGTGATATCTCCCACTTTAGAGCACATAAAGAAGTTTCCAACAGAAGAACCGAAAGGCAAAGCACAACTTCGTAAACTAAATCGCATGTGTGTCACCAGTTTAATTAGGAATACAGGAAAACTGAAAAGTGATATCTCCCACTTTAGAGCACATAAAGAAGTTTCCAATGAAAGAACAGAAACTTAAAGCACAATTTTGGAAACTAAATCACATTTGTGTCGCCTGTTCACTTAGGATTACAGGAAAACTGAAAAGTGATATCTCGCACTGTACCTCACAGAAACAAGTTTCCAAGGAATGAACAGAAATATTAAGCACGACTTTGTAAAGAAAGTAACATGTGTGTCGCTTGCTCAATTAGGAATACAGGAAAACTGAAAAGTGATATCTCCCACTGTAGTGCACAGACACAAGTTTCCAACAAAAGAACAGAAAGGCAAAGCACAACTTTGTAAACTAAATCACATGTGTGTCACACGCTCAATTATGAATACAGAAAAACTGATAACTGATAACTCCCACTTTACCACACAGAAACAAGTTTCCAACGAAAGAACAGAAAGGTAAAGCATAACTTTGGAAACTAAATCACATTTGTGTCGCCCGCTCAATTAGGAATACAGGAAAATTGAAAAGTGATATCTTCCACTTTAGAGTACAGAAAGAAGTTTTTTTTTTTTTTTTTTTTTTTTTTTTTTTTTTTTTTTTTTTTTTTTTTTTCAATGCATTTTATTCAGGAACCTTGAACAATCATTTGACCCTGGGGAAAGCCAACCCACTTTATGTAGCCTCTGGGAAGCCAACTTCAGCATGCCACGTGGGCAATGCAGATAGGTCCACATACATGGAAGCAAGCCAGATCCTCAGCCTTAGCCAAATGTGGAGTTGTTTGTGGCAGAGAGCACTCACCATCGGGAAGGTGGTAGGTGGAAACGAGCTCCATCTTACAGACTCGGCATTACGCAGCTCTCTACAGTTCCCCCTTTTTGTTTTGGACGCATCAGGCAAGAGTAGAGGTCTGATCTCTGATATTAGAAATAAATTGGGACTTTGTACTGATGTTCATTTAGGTGTCATCCACCCAAAGAGCATCAGACCAGTCTGATACCTTTTTCTCAGAGGCGGGACCTGGGGCATCAGTCTGCATGCAATCAGACATGCTCTTCTCTGGGTCCAAGGCGGCTGACCCTGAGTGCAGTGCTTAACCTTGCATCCTGAGCATAACATTTTGGCTTTTTATGGTAGCCAACCATGCTTGGGGAGACTGTCCTGCTTCAATGGCTGTAAAGGTCTGAATGGTCATGGCTGCATCACGCTGTTGTGAGACTATAATCTTGCATATATACCACAGGCAAACCAAGGTGACCAACACCAGAAGGCCTGCTAATGTTCCCTTGCCTGCCCATTCCTTCAGATGATTCATGGCTGCAGCAATCCATGATGATAATCCTGTGGCTAGTCCTGCGTCCACTCTGGTAGAAATTACCATGACAATGGCCACTCTCAGCTGGTCCATCGTAGTATCGAATTCTCCAGTCCAATTACCTAAAATATAGCTTGACATTTGTTTAGACAGAATTGCAGCACAGGGAAGTTTATCATGTTGTGTGCTAGTTACACAAAGACCAGCATACTTTCATTGACAGCCAAGTTGAGCGATTTGCCATAGGGTATCAATTTGCACCTGCACGAAGTCAAACCTCTGATTAAACACCATCAAACCTCCTTTTAGTTGAGCATTAATTCCTTTTTTACATCTAAGGCATGAGGTACATTGCCTAAAAGGTTATTCAGGGTCTGAGCAGTCTGCCCAGTATGACTCATGGCTAATGCCTTGGTGGTAGCTCCAACAGCCGCCAATGAGATGGCAGTAACAATGGCAGCTGTAATTCCAAAATCCCTTTTCTGTCTGAAGAGAGTCATAGCGTGAGGGCATCAACAGGCACAGGCACCCAGCGAGGCATGTGAGTAACCAGAAAGAAGTTTTAAATGAAAAAACAGAAATGCAAAGCATAACTTTCGAAACAAAATCACATGCATGTTGCCCGTTCAATTAGGAATACAGAAAAAATTAAAAGTGATATCTCCCAGTGTAGTGCACAGAAACAAGTTTCTGACAAAAAAATAGAAGGGCAAAGCACAACTTCGGAAACTAAATCACATATGGGTCGTACGTACAATTAGGAATACAGGAAAACTGAGAAGCTATATTTCGCACTGTACCTCACAGAAATAAGTTTCCAACGAATGAACAGAAACAAACAGCACAACTTTGTAAACCAAATAACATGTGTGTCGCCTGTTCAATTAGGAATACAGGATAACTGAAATGTGATGTCTTCCACTTTAGAGCACAGAAAGAATTTTCCAAAAAGAGTATAGAAAGGCAACGCAAAACTTTTAAACTAAATCACATTTGTGTTGCCCCCTCAATTAGGAATAAAGGAAAACTGAAAAGTGATATCTCCCACTTTAGAGCACAGAAAGAAGTTTCCAACAAAAGAATAGAAAGGCAAACCACAATGTTTAAACTAAATCACATTTGTGTCGCCTGCTCAATTAGGAATAAAGGAAAACTGAAGAGTGATATATCCCACTTTAGAGCACAGAAAGAAATTTCCAAAGAAAGAACAGAAACGCAAAGCACAACTTTGGAAATTAAATCACATGTGTGTTGCCCGTTCAATTAGGAATACAGGAAAACTGAAAAGTGACAACTCCCACTTCAGAGCACAGAAAGAAGTTTCCAGCAAAAGAACAGAAAGGCAAAGCACAACTTTGTAAACTAAGTAACATGTGTGTCACCTGAACAATTACGAATACAGGAAAACTGAAAAGTGATATCTTGCACTGTACCTCACAGAAACAAGTTTCCAACGAAAGAACAGAAATGCAAAGCAAAACTTTGTAAACTAAGTAACGTGTGTCACCCGCACAATTAGGAATACAGGAAAACTGAAAAGTGATATCTCCCAGTGTAGTGCACAGAAACAAGTTTCCAACAAAAAAAAAAATAGAAAGGCAAAGTACAACTCTGGAAATTAAATCACATATGTGTCCCACGTTCAATTAGGAATACAAGAAAACTGAAAAGTGATATTTCGCACTGTACCTCACAGAAACAAGTTTCCAAGGAACGAACAGAAATGTAAAGCACAACTTTGGAAACTAAATCACATTTGTGTCGCCCACTCAATATGGAATACAGAAAAACAGAAAAGTGATATCTCCCACTTTAGAGCACAGAAAGAAGTTTCCAACAAAACAACGGAAACACAAAACACAACTTTGGAAACTAAACCACATTTGTGTCTACCGCTCAATTAGGAATACAGGAAAACTGAAAAGTGATATCTTGCACTGTCGTGCACAGAAAGAAGTTTCCAATGAAAGAACAGAAATGTTAAGCACAATTTGTAAACAAAGTAACATGTGTTTTGCCAGCTCAAGTAAGAATACAGGAAAACGGAAAAGTGATATCTCGCACTGTACCACACAGAAAAAAGTTTCCAACGAAAGAACTGAAATGTAAAGCACAACTTTGTAAACTAAGTAACATGTGTGTCGTCCACTAAATGAGGAATACAGGAAAACTGAAAAGTGATATCTCCCAACGTACCTCACAGAAAAAAGTTTCCAATGAAAGAACAGAAATGTTAAGCACAACTTTTTAAACAAAGTAACATGTGTGTTGCCCGCTGGATTAGGAATACAGAAAAACTGAAAAGTGATATCTCCCATGGTAGTGTACACAAACAAGTTTCCAACAGAAGAACTGAAAGGCAAAGCACAACTTTGTAAACTAAGTAACATGTGTGTAAACTAAATCGCATGTGTGTCACCCGTTCAATTAGGAATACAGGAACACTGAAAAGTGATATCTCCCACTTTACAGCACAGAAAGAAGTTTCAATGAAAGAACAATGAAAGCTAAAACAGAAATACAGGAAAACTAAAAAGTGATATCTCACACTGTAACTTTAAACAAGTTTCCAACAAAAGAACAGAAAGGCAAAACATAACTTTGTAAATTGTCGCCCACTCAATATGGAATACAGAAAAACAGAAAAGTGATATCTCCCACTTTAGAGCACAGAAAGAAGTTTCCAACAAAACAACGGAAACACAAAACACAACTTTGGAAACTAAACCACATTTGTGTCTACCGCTCAATTAGGAATACAGGAAAACTGAAAAGTGATACACTGTGAAAAAAGCTCAAGTAAGAATACAGGAAAACGGAAAAGTGATATCTCGCACTGTACCACACAGAAAAAAGTTTCCAACGAAAGAACTGAAATGTAAAGCACAACTTTGTAAACTAAGTAACATGTGTGTCGTCCACTAAATGAGGAATACAGGAAAACTGAAAAGTGATATCTCCCAACGTACCTCACAGAAAAAAGTTTCCAATGAAAGAACAGAAATGTTAAGCACAACTTTTTAAACAAAGTAACATGTGTGTTGCCCGCTGGATTAGGAATACAGAAAAACTGAAAAGTGATATCTCCCATGGTAGTGTACACAAACAAGTTTCCAACAGAAGAACTGAAAGGCAAAGCACAACTTTGTAAACTAAGTAACATGTGTGTAAACTAAATCGCATGTGTGTCACCCGTTCAATTAGGAATACAGGAACACTGAAAAGGGATATCTCCCACTTTACAGCACAGAAAGAAGTTTCCAATGAAAGAACAGAGACTTAAAGCACAACTTTGGAAGCTAAATCACATATGTGTTGCCTGTTCACTTAGGAATACAGGAAAACTAAAAAGCGATATCTCACACTGTAACTCTTAGAAACAAGTTTCCAACAAAAGAACAGAAAGGCAAAACATAACTTTGTAAACTAAATCACATTTGTGTCGCCCGCTCAAATAAGAATAAAGGAAAACTGAAAAGTGATATCTCCCACTTTAGAGCACAGAAAGAAGTCTCCAATGAAAGAACAGAAACACAAAGCACAACTTTGGAAACTAAATCACCTGTGTGTCGCCCGTGCAATTAGGAATACAGGAAAACTGAAAAGTGATATTTCGCACTGTACCTCACAGAAACAAGTTTCCAAGGAACGAACAGAAATGTAAAGCACAACTTTGGAAACTAAGTAACATGTGTGTTGCCTGCTCGATTAGGAATACAGGAAAACTGAAAAGTGATATCTTCCACTTTAGAGCACAGAAAGAAGTTTCCAACAAGAGTAGACAAAGGCAAAGCACAACTTTTTTTTTTTTATTTTTTTTTAATTTTTTTTTTATTTTTTCAATGCAGTTTATTTAGGAACCTTGAACAATCATCTGACCCTGGGGAAAGCCAGCCCACTTTAAATAGCCTCTGGGCAGCCAACCTCAGTATGCCATGTGGGCAATGCAGATAGGTCCACATCCATGGAAGCAAGCCAGATCCTCAGCCTTAGCCAAATGTGGAGTTGTTTGTGACAGAGAGCACTCACCATAGGGAAGGTGGAAGGCGGAAACCAGCTCTATCTTTCAGGAGTGGCATTACGCAGCTCTCTACAGTCCCCCCTTTTTGTTTTGGACGCATCAGGCAAGAGTAGAGGTCTGATCTCTGATATTAGAAATAAATTGGGACTTTGTACTGATGTTCATTTAGGTGTCATCCACCCAAAGAGCATCAGACCCGTCCGATACCTTTTTCTCAGAGGCGGGACCTGGGGCATCAACCCGCATGCAATCAGACATGCTCTTCTCTGGGTCCAAGGCGGCTGACCCTGAGTGCAGTGCTTCGCCTCGCATCCTGAGCGTAATATTTTGGCTTTTTATGGTAGCCAACCATGCTTGGGGAGACTGTCCTGCTTCAATGGCTGTAAAGGCCTGAATGGTCATGGCTGCATTACGCTGTTGTGAGACTCTAATCTTGCATATATACCACAGGCAAACCAAGGTGACCAACACCAGAAGGCCTGCTAACGCTCCCATGCCCGCCCATTCCTTCAGATGCTTCATGGCTGCAGCAATCCATGATGATACTCCTGTGGCTAGTCCTGTGTCCACTCTGGTAGAATTTACCATGGCAATGGCCACTCTCAGCTGGTCCATCGTAGTATCGAATTCTCCAGTCCAATTACCTAAAATATAGCTTGACAATTGTTTAGACAGATTTGCAGCACAGGGAAAGTTCTCATGTTGTATGCTAGTGACACAAAGTCCAACATACGTTCACTGACAGCCAAATTGAGCGATTTGCCATAGGGTATCAATTTGCTCCTGCACGAGGTCAAACCTCTGACTGAACACCATCAAACCTCCTTTTAGTTGAGCATTAATTCCTTTTTGTACATCTAAGACATGAGCTACAATGGCTAAAAGGTTATTCAGGGTCTGAGCAGTCTGCCCCGTATGACTCATGGCTAATGCCGTGGTGGTAGCTCCAACAGCCGCCAATGGGATAGCAGTAACAATGGCAGCTGTAATTCCAAGATCCCTTTTCTGTCTGAAGAGAGTCATAGCGTGAGGGCATCAACGGGCACAGGCACCCAGTGAGGCATGTGAGTAACCAGGGCATACCTAAATTCACTAGCATTCCAGCATTGGGCAAAAAAGCAAGTATCATTACCACAATTACTTGGCTCTATCTGGCTAATAATAAATAAAAATGGGGGATATAGACAAACAGGTGTGGGCTTATAGGAAATATTATGAGAAGCCTTAACCCCCTCGTTGGAACATCCTGCATCAGTTCTAGAACTAGCAGTGGTGGTGTCCGAGGTCTGAGTAGGTTCAGCAGACCATTGCCCCCAGGGGCAAGACAAGCTCCATGTAAATTGCCTAACTGCATGTTTTCCTCCACTTTTGAAAGTCATTTAAGGTTCTTAAATTATTTTTTCCCTTTTTTTTATTTTATTTTCATCAATTACACACTATTCATTCTGCATCCCCCCATAGGCCCCTCCCTCCCCTCCCAATCCCACTCTCCCTCCCTCACCCCGCATGCACGTCACTCCCCAAGACCACCGATAGGGGAGGCCCTCCCCTCCCTTCTGATCCCAGTCCACCAGTTCACGTCAAAAGCGGCTGCACTGTCCTCCACTATGGCCGGGTAGAAACGCAAAGCACAACTTTGTAAAACAATTCACATACGTGTCGCCGTTCAATTATTATAATTGAAAAACTGAAAAGTGATATATTGCACTGTACAGCACAAGAACAAGTTTCGAGGAAAGAACAGAAAAGCAAAGCACTACTTTGTAAACTAAATCACATGTGTGTCACTTGCTCAATTAGGAATACAGGAAAACAGAAAAGTGATATATCACACTGTACATCACATGAACAAGTTTCGAAAGAAAGAACAGAAAAGCAAAGCACAACTTTGTAAACTAATAAACATACGTGTCGCCTGTTCAATTATTATAACAGGAAAACTGAAAAGTGATATAACCGTAACCCTAACCCTAACCCCTAGCCCTAACACTAACCCTAATCCTAACCCTAACACTAACCCTAAGGTAACCCTAAACCTAAGCCTAAGCCTAACCCTAACACTAACCCTAAACCTAACCTAACAATAACCCTAACTTTTTCGTAACAGGAACAAGTTTTCACCGAAAGAACATAAACGCAAAACACTACTTTTAAACGGAATCACATGTGTGTCACTCGCTCAATTAGGAATACAGGAAAACTGAAAAGTGATATATCACACTGTACAGCACAGGAACAAGTTTCCAATGAAAGAACAGAAACACAAAGCACAACTTTGTAAACTAATAAACATACATGTCACCTGTTCAATTATTATAACAGGAAAACTGAAAAGTGATATATCGCACTGTACAGCACAGGAATAAGTTTTGAACGAAAGAACAGGAACGAAAAGCACTACTTTGGAAACTAAATCACATGTGTGTCGCTCGCTCAATTAGGAATACAGGAACTCTGAAAAGTGATATATCGAAATGTACGGCAAAGAAACAAGTTTTCATCGAAAGAACAGAAACGTAAAGCACAACTTTGTAAACTAATTCACATTCGTGTCGCCCGTTCAATTATTATAACAGGAAAACTGAAAAGTGATATATCACACTGTACAGCACAGGAACACGTTTCCAACAAAAGAACAGAAACGCAAAGCACAACTTTGTAAAATAATTCACATACATGTCACCCATTCAATTATTATAGCAGGAAAACTGAAAAGTGATATAACCCTAACACTAACCCTAAGTCCCTAACCCTAACCCTAACCCTAACCCTAACCCTAACCCTAACCCCTAACCCTAACCCTAACCCTAACCCTAACTCTAACTTGTTCCTAACAGGAACAATTTTCCAACGAAAGAACATAAACCCAAAGCACAACTTTGTAACCTAAATCACCTGTGTGCCACTCGCTCAATTAGGAAAACAGGAAAACTGAAAAGTGATATAACGCACTGTACAGCACAGGAACAAGTTTCGAGGGAAAGAACAGAAAAGAAAAGCACTACTTTTAAACGGAATCACATGTGTGTTGCTTGCGCAATTAGGAATATAGGAAAACTGAAAAGTGTTATCTGGCACTGTATGGCACAGAAACAAGTTTCCATCGAAAGAACAGAAATGCAAAGCACAACTTTGTTACAAAAGTCACATACGTGTCGCCTGTTCAATTATTATAACAGGAACACTGAAAAGTGATATATCGCACTGTACAGCACAGGAACAAGTTTCGAACAAAAGAACAGAAACGCAAAGCACAACTTTGCAAACTAATTCACATACCTGTTGCCCGTTCAATTATTATAAACGGAAAACTGAAAAGTGATATATCGCACTGTACAGCACAGAAACATCTTTCCAACAGAAGAACAGAAACACAGAGCACTACTTTGTAAACTAAATCACATGTGTGTCGCTCGCTCAGTTAGGAATACAGGAAAACTGAAAAGTGATATATCGCACTGTACAGCACAGGAAAAAGTTACCAACGAAAGAACAGAAAAGCAAAGCACTTCTTAGTGAACTAAATCACATGTGTCACTTGCTCAATAAGGAATACAGGAAAACTGAAAAGTGTTATCTCGCACTATACGGCACAGAAAAAAGTTTCCATGGAAAGAACAGTAAAGCAAAGCACAACTTTGTAAACTAATTACATACTTGTCGCTCGTTCAATTATTATAACAGGAAAACTGAAAAGTGATGTATCACACTGTACAGCACAGAAACATGTTTCCAACAGAAGAACAGAAACGCAAAGCACTACTTTGTAAACTAAATCACATGTGTGTCGTTCGCACAATTAGGAATACAGGAAAACTGAAAAGCAATATATATATATATCGAAATGTACAGCAAAGAAACAAGGTTTCATCGAAAGAACAGAAATGCAAAGCACAACTTTCTAAACTAATTCACATTCATGTTGCCTCTTCAACTATTATAACAAGAAAACTGAAAAGTGATATAACCCTAAAACTAACCCTAAGCCCCTAACCCTAACACTACCCAAACCCAAACCCTAACCCTAACCCTAACCCCTAACACTAACCCTAACACTAACACTACCCTAACCCAAACCCTAAACCAAACCCTAACCCTAACCCTAACCCTAACCCTAACCCTAACCCCTAACCCTAACTTGTTCCTCAGAGGAACAACTTTCCAACGAAAGAACTAAAAAGCAAAGCACTACTTAGTAAACTAAATCACATGTGTGTTGCTCGCTCAATAAGGAATACAGGAAAACTGAAAAGTGTTATAACCCTAACCCTAACCGTAACCCTAACCCCCTAACCTTAACCCTAACCCTAACCCTAACCCTAACCCCTAACCCCTAACCCCTAACCCTAACCCTAACCCTAACCCTAACCCTGCCTAACCCTAACCCTAACCCTAACCCTAACCCTAACCCTAACTTTTTCGGAACAGGAACAAGTTTCCAACGAAAGAACATAAATGCAAAGCACTACTTTGTAAACTAAATCACATGTGTGTCGCTCCCTCAATTAGGAATACAGGAAAACCGAAAAGTGATATATCGCACTGTTCATCACAGGAACAATTTTCCAACGAAAGAACAGAAAAGCAAAGCACTACTTAGTGAACTAAATCACATGTGTCGCTTGCTCAATGAGGAATACAGGAAAACTAAAAGTGATATAACCCTAACCCTAACCCTAACCCTATCCCTTTAACATTAACCCTAACCCTAACAATAACCCTAATCCTAACCCTAACTCTAAATGTAACCCTAACCCTAACCCTAAACCTAACCGTAACCCAAACTTGTTCCTGGAACAAGTTTCCAAGAAAGAACATAAATGCAAAGCACTAATTTGTAAACTAAATCACATGTGTATCGCTCCCTCAATTAGGAATACAGGAAAACTGAAAAGTGATATATCTCACTGTACAGCACAGGAACAATTTTCCAACGAAAGAACAGAAAAGCAAAGCACTACTTAATGAACTAAATCACATGTGTCCCTTGCTCAATGAGGAATACAGGAAAACTAAAGAGTGATATATCGAACTGTACGGCAAAGAAACAAGTTTTCATCAAAAGAACAGAAACTCAGAGCAAAACTTTGTAAACTAATTCACATACATGTCGCCTGTTTTATTATTATAACAGGAAAACTGAAAAGTGATATAACCCTAACCCTAACCCTAACCCCCTAACCCTAAACCTAACCCTAATCCTAACCCCTAACAAAACCCTAACCCTAATCCTAACCCTACCCTAACCCTAACCCTAATCTTAACCCTAATCCTAACCCTAACCCTAACCCCAACTTGTTCCTAACAGGAAAAATTTTCCAACAAAAGAACAAAAACGCAATGCACTACTTTGTAAACTAAATCACATGTGTGTCGCTCCCTCAATTATGAATACAGGAAAACTGAAAAGTGATATATCACACTGAACAGCCCAGGAACAAGTTTCCAAAGAAAGAACAGAACGCAAAGCACTACTTTGTAAACTAAATCACATACATGTCACCTGTTTAATTATTAACACAGGAAAACTGCAAAGTGATATAACACACTGTACAGCAGAGGAACATGTTTCCAACGAAAGAACAGAAAAGCAAAGGACAAATTTGTAAACTCATTCACATACATGTCGCCAGTTCAATTATTATAACAGGAAAACTAAAAGTGATATATCACACTGTACAGCATAGAAACAAATTTCCATCAGAAAAAAAGAAAGGCAAAGCACTACTTTTAAACTAAATCACATGTGTGTCACTCTCTCAATTAGGAATACAGGAAAACTGAAATGTGATATATCGCACTGTACAACACAGGAACAATTTTAAAATGAAAGAACAGAAAAGCAAAGCACTACTTAGTGAACTAAATCACATTTGTCGCTCGCTCAGTGAGGAAAACTGAAAAGTGATATATCGAACTGTACGGCAAAGAAACAAGATTTCATCAAAAGAACAGAAACTCAAAGCACAACTTTGTAAACTAATTCACATACATGTCGCCTGTTCAATTATTATAAAAGGAAAACTGAAAAGTGATATAACCCTAACCCTAACCCTAACCTCCTAATCCTAACCCTAACCCTAACCCTAACCCTAACCACTAACCCTAACCCTAACCCTACCCTAACCCTAACCCTAACACTAGCCCTAACCCTAACCCTAACCCTAACCCTCACCATAACCCTTACACTAACTTTTTTCCAATGAAAGAACTTACATGTCGCCTGTTCATTTATTAAAACAGGAAAACTGAAAAGTGATATAACGCACTGTACAGCACAGGAACTAGTTTCCAATGAAAGAACAGAAAAGCAAAGCACTACTTAGTAAAATAAATCACATGTGTGTCGCTCGCTCAATTAGGGATACAGCAAAACTGAAAAGTGATATAACCATAACCCTAACCCTAACCCTACCCTAACCCTAACCCTAACCCTACCCTAAACCTAACCCTAACCCTAACCTAAACCTAACCCTAACTTTTTCCTAACAGGAACACGTTTCCAACGAAAGAACATAAACGAAAAGCACTACTCTATATACTAAATCACATGTGTGTCGCTCCCTCAATTAGGAATACAGGATATGTGAGAAGTGATATATCGCATTGTACAGCACAGGAACAATTTTCCAACGAAAGAACAGAAAAGTAAAGCACTACTTGTGAACTAATTCAAATACGTGTCGCCTGTTCAATTATAAAAACAGGAAAACTGAAAAGTGATATAACGCACTGTACATCACAGGAACAAGTTTCCAACGAAAGAACAGAAAAGCAAAGCACTACGTAGTAAACTAAATATCATGTGTGTCGCTCGCTCAATTAGGAACACAGGAAAACTGAAAAGTGATATAACCCTAAACCTAAACCTAACCCTAACCCTAACCCCTAACACTAACCCTAACCCTAACCCTAACCCTACCCTAACCCTAACCCTAAACCTAACCCTAACCCAAACTTGTTCCTAACAGGAACAAGTATCCAAGAAAGAACATAAACGCAAAGCACTAATTTGTAAACTAAATCACATGTGTATCGCTCTCTCAATTAGGAATACAGGAAAACTGAAAAGTGATATATCGCACTGTACAGCACAGGAACAAGTTTCCAACGAAAGAACAGAAAAGCAAAGCACTACTTTGTAAACTAAATCACATATGTGTCGCTCCCTCAATTAGGAATACAGGAATACTGAAAAGTGATATATCGAATTATACAGAAAAAAATAAACAAGTTTTAATTGAAAGAAGAGAAATGCAAAGCACAACTTTTTTTTTTTGAAATTTTTCATCAATTACACTTTATTCATTTTGCATCCCCCCATAAGCCCCTCCCTCCTCCCCTCCCAGTCCCACCCTTCCTCCTCCCTATGCTTGCATGCCACTCCCCAACACCACTAATAGGGGAGGTTCTCCTCTCCTTTCTGATCTTAGTCTGTCAGTTCACATCAAAAGTGGCTATATTATCCTCTACTATGGCCTGGTAAGGCTGCTCCCCCCCAGAGGGAGGTGATCAAAGAGCAGGCCAATCAGATTATGTCAGAGGCAGTCCCTCTTCACATTACTATGTAACCCTATTGGACTCTGAACTGCCCTGGGCTACATCTGTGCAGGGGTTCTGAGTTATCTCCATGAATAGTCATTGGTTGGAGTATGAGTCTCTGTGAAGTTCCCAGTGTTCAAATTTTCTTGTTCTGTTGCTCTCCTTGTGGAGACCCTGTCCTCTCCAGCTCTTACTATTTCCCAGTTCTTACCTAAAATTCCGTTCACTCTGCCCAACAGTTGCCCATCAGGCTGAGCATCTGCTTTGATAGTCTGAAGGGCAGAGGATTTCAGAGGCCATCTGTGGTAGGTTCCTAGGTTGTTTCCTGTTTTCTTCTTCTTCTGATGTCCATCCTCGAAAGCACAACTTTGTAAACTAATTCACATACGTATTGCCCGTTCAATTGTTATAACAGGAAAACTGAAAACTGATATATCACACTGTACAGCACAGAAACATGTTTCCAATAGAAGAACAGAAAGGCAAAGCACTAATTTGTAAACAAAATCACATGTGTTTTGTCGATCATTTGGGAATAGAGGAAAACTGAAATGTGATATATCGCACTGTACAGCACAGAAACAATTTTCCAACGAAAGAACAGAAAAGCAAAGCACTACTTAGTGAACTAAATGACATGTGTAGCTCGCTCAATGAGGAATATAGGAAAACTGAAAAGTGATATATCGAAATGTAAGGCAAAGAAACAAGTTTTCATCAAAAGAACAGAAATTCAAAGCACAACATTGTAAACTAATTCACATACATGTCTCCTGTTCAATTATTATAACAGGAAAACTGAAAAGTGATATAACCCTAACCATAACCCTATCCCTAACCCTAACACCCTAACCCTAACACTAACGCTAACCCTAACCCCTAAAACTAACCCTACCGTAACACTAACCCTAACCCTAACCCTAACCCTAACCCTAACCCTAACCCTAACCCTAACCCCTTATCCTAACCCTAACCCTAACCCTAACCCTAACCCTAACCCTAACCCTAACCCTAAATTGTTCCTAACAGGAACAAGTTTCCAAAGAAAGAACATAAATGCAAAGCACTAATTTGTAAAGTAAATCACATGTGTATCGCTCCCTCAGTTACAAATGCAGGAAAACTGAAAAGTGATATATCGCACTGTAAAGCACAGGAACAAGTTTCCAACGAAAGAACAGAAGAGCAAAGCACAACTTTGTAAACTAATTCATATACGTGTCGCCTGTTCAATTATTATAACAGGAAAATGGAAAGGTGATATAACACACTGTACAGCACAGGAACAAGTTTCCAATGAAAGAACAGAAAAGCAAAGCAATACTTAGTAAACTAAATCACATGTGTGTTGCTCGATCAATTAGGAATACAGGAAAACTGAAAAGTGATATAGCCCTAACCCTAACACTAACCCTAACCCTAACCCTAAACCTAACCCTAACCTTAACCCTAACCATAACCCCTAACACTAACCCTAACACGAACCCTACCCTAACCCAAACACTAACCATAACCCTAACCCTAATCCTAACCCCTAACACTAACCCTAACCCCTAATCCTAACCCTAACCCTAACAACTAACCCTAACCCTAACCCTAAACCTAACCCTAACCTTAACCCTAACCCTAACCCCTAACACTAACCCTAACATGAACCCTACCCTAACCCAAACACTAACCATAACCCTAAACCTAACCCTAACCCCTAACACTAACCCTAACCACGAAACCCTAACCCTAACCCTAACCCTAACCCTAAACCTAACCCTAACCTTATCCCTAAACCTAACCCCTAACACTAACCCTAACACTAACCCTACCCTAACCCAAACACTAACCATAACCCTAACCCTAACCCTAACCCCTAACACTAACCCTAAGCCCCTAATCCTAACCCTAACCCTAACAACTAACCCTAACCCTAACCCTAACCCTAACCCTAACCCTAACCCTAACACTAACCTAACCCTAACCCTAACCCTAACCCTCACCTCACCCTAACCCTAACCCTAACTTGTTTCCAATGAAAGAACATACATGTCGCCTGTTCAATTATTAAAACTGGAAAACTAAAAAGTGATATAACGCACTGTACAGCACAGGAACTAGTTTCCAAGGAAAGAATAGAAAAGCAAAGCACTACTTAGTAAATTAAATCACATGTGTGTCCCTCGCTCAATTAGGAATACAGGAAAACTGAAAAGTGATATAACCCTAACCCTAACCCTAACCCTAACCCCTAACACTAACCCTAACACTAACCCTACCCTAACCCAAACCCTAACCCTAACCGTAACCCTAACCCTAACCCTAACCCTAAGTTTCCAAAGAAAGAACATAAACGCAAAGCACTACTTTGTAAACTAAATCACAGGTGTGTCGCTCGCTCAATTAGGAATACAGGAAAACTGAAAAGTGATATATCGCACTGAACAGCACAGGAACAAGTTTCAAACGAAAGAACAGAAAAGCAAAGCACTACTTTGTTAACTATTTCACATAGTTGTCGCCTGTTCAATTATTATAACAGGAAAACTGAAAAGTGATATAAAACACTGTACAGCACAGGAACAACTTTCCAACGAAAGAACTGAAAAGCAAAGCACTACTTAGTAAATTAAATCACATGTGTGTTGCTCACTCAATTAGGAATACAGGAAAACTGAAAAGTGATATAACCATAACCATAACCATAACCCTAACCCCTTAATCTAACCATAACCCTAACCCTAACACTAACCCTAACCCCTAACACTAACCGTGAACCCTAACACTACCCAAAAACCCAAACCCTAACCCTAACCCTAACCCTAACCCTAAACCTAACCCTAACCCTAACCCCTAACACTAATCCTAACCCTAACAATACCCTAACACAAACCCTAACCCAAACCCTAACCCTAACCCTAACCCTAACTTGTTCTTCACAGGAACAACTTTCCAACGACAGAACTGAAAAGCAAAGCACTACATAGTAAACTAAATCACATGTGTGTTGCTCGCTCAATGAGGAATACAGGAAAACTGAAAAGTGATATAACCATAACCCTAACCCTAACCGTGAAACCCCTAACCCTAACCCTAACCCTAACCCTAACCCTAACCCTAACCCCTAACACTAACCCTAACCCTAACACTACCCAAACCCAAACCCTAACCCTAACCCTAACCCTAAACCTAACCCTAACCGTGAACCCTAACACTAACCCTAACCCTTTCACTACCCTAACCCAAACCCTAACCCAAACCCTAACCCTAAACCTAACCCTAACTTGTTCCTCACAGGAACAACTTTCCAACGATAGAAATGAAAAGCAAAGCACTACTTAGTAAATTAAATCACATGTGTGTTGCTCACTCAATGAGGAATACAGGAAAACTGAAAAGTGATATAACCCTAACCCTAACCCTAACCCTAACCAGAACCCCCTAACGCTAACCCTAACCCTAACCCTAACCCTAACCCTAACCCTACGCTAACCCTAACCCTAATCCTATCCTAACCCTAACCCTAAGCCTATCTTGTACAACTTTGTAAACTAAATCACATCTGTGTCACTGGCTCAATTAGGAATACAGGAAAACTGAAAAGTGATATATCGCACTCTACAGCACAGGAACAAGTTTCCGAAGAAAGAACAGAAAAGCAAAGCACAACTTTGTAAACTAAATCACATGTGTGTCGCTCCCTAAATTATGAATACAGGAAAACTGAAAAGTGATATATCGCACTGTACAGCACAGGAACAAGTTTTCAAAGAAAGGACAGAAAGCAAAGCACTGCTTTGTAAACTAAATCACATACATGTCGCCTGTTTAATTATTAAAACAGGAAAACTGAAAAGTGATAACACTGTGTTAACACTGTACAGCACACGAACAAGTTTCCAACGAAAGAACAGAAAAGCAAAGAACTACTTAGTAAACTAAGTCACATGTGTGTTACTCGCTCAATTAGGAATACAGGAAAACTGAAAAGTGATATAACCCTAACCGTAACACTAACCCTAACCCCCTAACCCTAACCCTAACCCTAATCCTAACCCTAACCCCTAACACTAACCCTAACACTAACCCTTCCCTAACCCATACCCTAACCTAACCCTAACCCTAACCCTAAACCTAACCCTAACTTATTCCGAACAGGAACAATTTTCCAAAGAAAGACCAGAAAGCAAAGCATTACTTTGTAAATTAAATCACATGTGTGTCGCTTGCTCAATTAGGATTACAGGAAAACTGAAAAATGATATATTGCTCTGTACAGCACAGGAACAAGTTTCCAAGGAAAGAACAGAAAAGCAAAGCAGTACTTTGTAAACTAAATCACATAGTGGCCTCCTGTTCAATTATTATAACTGGAAAATTGAAAAGTGATATATCGCACTGAACAGCACAGGAACAAGTTTCAAACTAAAGAACAGAAAAGCAAAGCAGTACTTTGTAAACTAAATCACATAGTGGCCTCCTGTTCAATTATTATAACTGGAAAATTGAAAAGTGATATATCGCACTGAACAGCACAGGAACAAGTTTCAAACTAAAGAACAGAAAAGCAAAGCACTACTTTGTTAACTATTTCACATAGTGGCCTCCTGTTCAATTATTATAACTGGAAAACTGAAAAGTGATATAACACACTGTACAGCACAGGAACAACTTTCCAATGAAAGAACTGAAAAGCAAAGCACTACTCAGTAAAGTAAATCACATGTGTGTTACTCGCTCAATTAGGAATACAGGAAAACTGAAAAGTGATATAACCATAACCCTAACACTAACCCTCAACCCCTAACCCTAACCCTAACCCGAACCCTAACCCTAACCCTAACCCCTAACACTAACCGTAACACTAACACTACCCAAACCCAAACTCTAACCCTAACCCTAAAACTAACCCTAACCCTAACCCCTAAACTAACCCTAACCCTAACACTACCCTAACCCAAACCTTAACCCTAACCCAAACCCTAACCCTAACCCTAACCCTAACCCTAACCCTAACCCTAACCCTAACCCTAACCCTAACTTGTTACTCACAGGAACAACTTTCCAACGAAAGAACTGAAAAGCAAAGCACTACTTAGTAAACTAAATCACATGTGTGTTGCTCGCTCAATGAGGAATAGAGGAAAACTGAAAAGTGATATAACCCTAACCCTAACCGTAACCCTAACCCCCTATCATAAACCCTAACCCTAACCCTAACCCCTAACACCTAACCCATAACCCTAACCATAATCCTAAACCTAACCCTACCTAACCCTAACCCTAACCCTAACCCTAACCCTAACCCTAACTTTTTCGGAACAGGAACAAGTTTCCAACAAAAGAACATAAACTCAAAACACTACTGTGTAAACAAAATCACATGTGTATCTCTCCCTCAATTAGGAATACAGGAAAACTGAAAAATGATATATCGCACTGTACAGCACAGGAACAAGTTTCCAATGAAAGAAGAGAAAAGCAAAGCACTACTTTGTAAACTAATTCACATACGTGTCGCCTGTTCAATTATTATAATAGGAAAACTGAAAAGTGATATAACACACTGTACAGCACAGGAACAACTTTCCAAGGAAAGAACAGAAAAGCAAAGCACTACATAGTGAACTAAATCACATGTGTGTTGCTCGCTCAAATAGGTATACAGGAAAACTGAAAAGTGATATAACCCTAACCCTATCCCTAACACTAACCCTAACCCTAACCCCCTAACCCTAACCCTAACCCTAACCCTAACCCTAACTTCAAACACTAACCCTAACCCAAACCCTACCCTAACACAAACCCTAAACTTTACCCTAACCCTAACCCTAACCTGTTCCTAACAGGGACAAGTTTCCAACGAAAGAACATAAACGCAAATCACTACTTTGTAAACTAAATCACCTGTATAATGCTCCCTCTATTAGGAATACAGGAAAACTGAAAAGAGATATATCGCACTGAACAGCATAGGAACAAGTTTCCAACGAAAGAACAGTAAATTAAAGCACTACTTTGTAAACTAATTCACATACGAGTCGCCTGTTCAATTATAATAACAGGAAAACTGAAAAGTGATATAACACACTGTACAGCACAGGAACAACTTTCCGAGGAAAGAACAGAAAAGCAAAGCACTACTTCGTAAACTAAATCACGTGTGTATTGCTTGCTCAATTAGGAATACAGGAAAACTGAAAAGTGATATATCCAAAACCCTAACCGTAACCCTAAACCCCTAACCCTAACCCTAACCCTAACCCTAACCCTAACCCTAACCCTAACCCTAACCCTAACCACTAACATAACCCTAACTCTAACCCTACCCTAACCCTAACCCTAAACCTAAACCTTACCTAACCTAACCCTTAATTGTTCCTAACAGGAACAAGTTTCCAACGAAAGAACTTAAATCCAAAGCACTACTTTGTAAGCTAAATCACATGTGTATTGCTTGCTCAATGAGGAATACAGGAAAACTGAAAAGTGATATAAACCTAACACTAACCCTAACCCTAAACCATTAACCCTAACCCTAACCCCTAACACTAAACCTAACCCTAACCCTACACTAACCCCAACCCTAACCCTAAACCTAACCCTAACCCTAACGCTAAATTGTTCCTAACAGGAACAAGTTTCCAACAAAAGAACATATATGCAAAGCACTACTTTGTAAACTAAATCACATGTGTATCTCTCCCTCAATTAGGAATACAGAAAAACTGAAAAGTGATATATCGCACTGAACAGCACAGGAAAAAGTTTCCAATGACAGAACAGAAAAGCAAAGCACTACTTTGTAAACTAATTCACATGGGTGTCACCTGTTCAATTATTATAACAGGAAAACTGAAAAGTGATATAACCCTAACCCTAACACTAACCCCCTATCCCTAACCCTAACCCTAACCCTAACACGAACGCTAACCCTAACCCCTAATCCTAACCCTAAACCTAAACCTAAACCTAACTTTTTCCTAACAGGAACAATTTTCCAACGAAAGAACAGAAAAGCAGAGAACTATTTAGTAAACTAAATCACATGTGCGTTGCTCGCTCAATTAGGAATACAGGAAAACTGAAAAGTGATATAACCCTAACCCTAACACTAACCCTAAACCCCTAACCCTAACCCTAACCCTAACCCTAACCCTAACCCTAACCCTAACCCTAACTTGTTACTAACAGGAACAAGTTTCCAAAGAAAGAACATAAACGCAAAGCACTACTTTGTAAAATAAATCACATGTGTGTCTCTCCCTCAATTAGGAATACAGGAAAACTGAAAAGTGATATATCGCACTGAACAGCACAGGAACAAGTTTCCAACCATAGAACAGAAAAGCAAACCACTACATTGTAAACTAATTCACATACGTGTCGCTTATTTAATTATTATAACAGGAAAACTGAAAAGTGATATAACACACTGTACAGCACAGGAACAACTTTCCAGCGAAACAACAGAAAAGCAAAGCACTACTTCTTAAACTAAATCACATGTGTGTTGCTCACTCAATTAGGAATACAGGAAAAATGAAAAGTGATATATCACACTGTAGAGCACAGAAACAAGTTTCAAACAGAAGAACAGAAACACAAAGCACTACTTAATAAACTAAATCACATGTGTGTTGCTTGCTCAATTATGAATACAGGAAAACTGAAAAGTGATATAACCCTAACCCTAAACCTAAACCTAACCCCCTAACCCTACCCTAACCCAAACCCTAACCCTAACCCTAACCCTAACACTAACTTGTTCCTAACAGGAACAAGTTTCCAACGAAAGAACATAAACGCAAAGCACTACTTAATAAACTAAATCACATGTGTGTTGCTCGCTCAAATAGGAATACAGGAAAAATGAAAAGTGATATAACCCTAACCCTAACCCTAACCATAACCCCCTAATCCTAACCCTAACGCTAACCCCTAACACTAACACTAACCCTGACACTACCCTAACCCACACTCTAAACCAAGCCCTAACCCTAACCCTAACTTGTTCCCGACACAAACAATTTTCCAACGAAAGAACATAAACGCAAAGCACTACTTTGTAAACTAAATCACATGTGTATCGCTCCCTCAATGAGGAAAACTGAAAAGTGATATATATCAATGTAGAGCACAGGAACAAGTTTCCAACGAAAGAACAGAAAAGCAAAGCACTACTTAGTAAACTAAATCACATGTGTGTCGCTCACTCAATTATGAATACAGGAAAACTGAAAAAAAGATATATCACACTGTACAGCACAGGAACAAGTTTCCAACGAAAGAACAGAAAAGCAAAGCACTACTTAGTAAACTAAATCACATGTGTGTCGCTCACTCAATTATGAATACAGGAAAACTGAAAAGTGATATATAACAATGTAGAGCACAGGAACAAGTTTCCAACGAAAGAACAGAAACGCAAAGCACAACTTTGTAAACTAATTCACATATGTTTTGCCCATTCAATTATTATGACAGGAAAACTGAAAAGTGATATATCACACTGTACAGCACAGAAACAAGTTTCCAAAAGAATAGAAAAGCAAAGCACTATTTTGTAAAATCATTCACATATGTGTCGCCTGTTCAATTATTATAACAGGAAAACTGAAAAGTGATATATCCCTAACCCTAACCCCCTAACCCTAACGCTAACCCTAACCCTAACCCTAACCCCAAAACCTAGCCGTAACCCTAACCCTAACTCTACCGTAACCCTAACCCTAACCCTAACACTAACCCTAACCTAACCCTACCCCTAACCCTAACCCTAACCCAACCCTAACACTAACCCTAACCCTAAACTTTACCCTAACCCTAACCCTAAGCCTAACCCCTAACCCTAACCCTAACCCTAACCCTAACCCAACCTTAACCCTAACCCCAACCCTAACCCTAACCCTAACCCTAACTTGTTCCTAACAAGATTCCAACGAAAGAACATAAATGCAAAGCACTACTTTGTAAACTAAATCACATGTGTGTCGCTCGCTCAATTAGGAATACAGGAAAACTGAAAAGTGATATATCGCACTGTACAGCACAGAAACAAGTTTCCAACAGAAGAACAGAAAAGCAAAGCACTAATTTTTTTTTTTTTCAATGCAGTTTATTCAGGAACCTTGAACAATCATCTAACCTTGGGGAAATCCAGCCCCAGCTTAAATAGCCTCTGGGTAGCCAGCCCAGGCGTGCCATGTGGGCCATGCAGATAGGTCCACATACATGGAAGCAAGCCAGATCCTCAGCCTTAGCCAAATGTGGAATTGTTTGTGACAGAGAGCACTCACAATCGGGAAGGTGGAAGGCGGAATCCTGCTCCATCTTTAAGGCATAGCATTCCGCAGCTCTCTACAGTTCCCCCTTTTTGTTTTAGACGCATCAGGCAAGAGTAGAGGTCTGATCTCTGATATTAGAAATAAATTGGGACTTTGTACTGATGTTCATTTAGGTGTCATCCACCCAAAGAGCATCAGACCCGTCTGATACCTTTTTCTCAGAGGCGGGACCTGGGGCATCAACCCGCATGCAATCAGACATGCTCTTCTCTGGGTCCAAAGCGGCTGACCCTGAGTGCAGTGCTTCACCTCACATCCTGAGCGTAACATTTTAGCTTTTTATGGTATCCAACCATGCTTGGGGAGAATGTCCTGCTTCAATGGCTGTAAAGGCCTGAATGATCATGGCTGCATCACACTGTTGTGAGACTCTAATCTTGCATATATACCACAGGCAAACCAAGGAGACCAACACCAGAAGGCCTGCTAACGCTCCCATGCCCGCCCATTCCTTCAGATGATTCATGGCTGCAGCAATCCATGATGATAATCCTGTGGCTAGTCCTGTGTCCACTCTGGTAGAATTTACTGTGACAATGGCCACTCTCAGCTGCTCCATCGTAGTATGGAATTCTCCAGTCCAATTACCTAAAATATAGCTCGGCAATTGTTTAAACAGATTTGCAGCACAGGAAAAATTCTCATGTTATATGCTAGTGACTCAAAGTCCAGCATATTTTCATTGACAGCCAAGTTGGGTGTATTGACATAGGGTATCAATTTGCTCCTGCACGAGGTCAATCCTCTGATTGAACACCATCAAGCTTCCTTTTAGTTGAGCATTAATTCCTTTATGTACAACTAAGGCATGAGCTACATTGGCTAAATGATTATTCAGGGTCTGAGCAGTCTGCCCAGTATGGCTCATGGCTAATGCCCCGGTGGTAGCTCCAACAGCCGCCAATGAGATGGTAGTAACAATGGTGGCTGTAGTTCCAAGATCCCTTTTCTGTCTGAAGAGAGTCATAGCGTGAGGGGCATCAACGGGCACAGGCACCCAGTGAGGCATGTGAGTAACCAGGGCATACCTAAATTCACTAGCATTCCAGCATTGGGCAAAAAAGCAAGTATCATTACCACAATTACTTGGCTCTATCTGGCTAATAATAAATAAAAATGGGGGATATAGACAAACAGGTGTGGGCTTATAGGAAATATTATGAGAAGCCTTAACCCCCTCGTTGGAACATCCTGCATCAGTTCTAGAACTAGCAGTGGTGGTGTCCGAGGTCTGAGTAGGTTCAGGAGACCATTGCCCCCGGGGCGAGACGTGCTCCATGCCAATTGACTAACTCCATGTTTTCCTCCACTTTTGGAAGTTATTTAAGGTTCTTAAATTATTTTTTTTCTTTTTTTTTTTTTGAAATTTTTCATCAATTACACTTTATTCATTTTGCATCCCCCCATAAGTCTCTCCCCTCTCCCCTCCCATTCCCACCCTCCCTCCTCCCTCTGCTTGCATGCCACTCCCCAACACCACTAATAGGGGAGGTTCTCCTCTCCTTTCTGATCTTAGTCTGTCAGTTCACATCAAAAGTGGCTCTATTGTCCTCTACTATGGCCTGGTAACGCTGCTCCCCCCCAGAGGGAGGTGATCAAAGAGCAGGCCAATCAGATTCTGTCAGAGGCAGTCCCTCTTCACATTACAATGTAACCCAATTGGACTCTGAACTGCCCTGGGCTACATCTATGCAGGGGTTCTGGGTTATCTCCATGAATAGTCCTTGGTTGGAGTATGAGTCTCTGGGAAGTTCCCTGTGTTCAAATTTTCTTGTTCTGTTGCTCTCCTCGTGGAGACCCTATCCTCTCCAGCTCTTACTATTTCCCAGTTCTTACCTAAAATTCCATTCACGCTGCCCAAAAGTTGCCCATCAGGCTCAGCATCTGCTTTGATAGTCTGAAGGGCAGAGGCTTTTAAAGGCCCTCTGTTGTAGGTTCCTAGGTTGTTTCCTGTTTTCTTCTTCTTCTGATGTCCATCCTCTTTGCCTTTCCGGATGGGGATTGGGCATTTTAGTTAGGGTCCTCTCTCTTGCTTAGTTTCTTTAGATGCACAGGTTTTAGTGGGTTTGTCCTATGTTGTATGTCTATATGAGTGAGTATATACCATGTGTGTCGTTTTGCTTGTGGGACAACTTACTCAGGATGATCCTTTCCAGATCCCACCATTTACCTGCAAATTTCATGATTTCCTTATTTTTCATTGCTGAGTAATATTCCATTGTGTAGATGTACCACAATTTCTGCATCCATTCTTCTGTTGAGGGGCATCTCGGTTGTTTCCAGCTTCTGGCTATTACAAATAAAGCTGCTACAAACATGGTTGAGCAAATGTCCTTTTTGTGTACTTGAGCCTCTTTTGGATATATGCCCAGTAGTGGTATGGCTGGATCTTGAGGAAGCACTATTCCTACTTGTCAGAGAAAGCGCCAGATTGATTTCCAGAGTGGTTGTACAAGTTTACATTCCCACCAGCAGTGGAGAAGGGTTCCCCTTTCTCCACAACCTCTCCAGCATGTGTTGTCACTTGAGTTTTTGATCTTGGCCATTCTCATGGGTGTAAGGTGAAATCTCAGGGTTGTTTTGATTTGCATTTCCCTAATGGCTAGTGAGGTTGAGCATTTCTTTAAGTGCTTCACTGCCATTCGTTATTCCTCTACAGAGAATTCTCTGTTTAGCTCTGTTCCCCATTTTTTAAGTGGATTACTTGGTTTGCTGCTTTCCACCTTCTTTAGTTCTTTATATATACTGGATATGAGTCCTCTGTCAGATAAAGGGTTGGTGAAAATTCTTTCCCAATCTGTAGGTGGTCGCTTTGTTTTGATGACGGTGTCCTTTGCTTTACAGAAGCTTTTCAGTTTCATGAGGTCCCATTTATTGACTGTTGCTCTTAGAGCCTGTGCTGTTGGTGTTCTGTTCAGGAAATTTTCCCCTGTACCAATGAGTTCTAGGGTATTTCCCACTTTTTTTTCAAGCCGATTTAATGTGTCTGGTTTTATGTTGAGGTCTTTGATCCACTTGGACTTCAGTTTTGTGCAGGGTGACAAGTATGGATCTATTTTCATTTTTCTACATGTAGACATCCAGTTAGACCAGCACCATTTGTTGAAGATGCTATCTTTTTTCCATTGTATGGTTTTGGCGTCTTTGTCAAAGATCAGGTGTCCATAAGTGTGTGGTTTTATTTCTGGGTCCTCTGTTCGGTTCCATTGATCCACCATTCTTGTGTATGCCAGTACCATGCAGTTTTTAAAACTGTTGCTCTATAGTACAACTTAAGATCAGGGATGGAGATACCTCCAGAAGATCTTTTATTGTAGAGTTTTGTTTTAGCAATTCTGGGTTTATTGTTATTCCATATGAAGTTGAGAATTTTTCTTTCCAGGTCTGTAAAGAATTGTGTTGGTAATTTGATGGGCATTGCATTGAATCTGTACATTGCTTTTGGTAAGATGGCCATTTTTACTATGTTAATCTTGCCAAGCCATGAGCATGGGAGATCTTTCCATCTTCTCATATCTTCTTCTAATTCTTTCTTCAGAGATTTGAAATTTTTTTCATACAAGTCTTTGACTTCCTTGGTTAGGGTTACTCTGAGGTACCTTAGGTCATTTGTGGCTATTGTGAAGGGTGTTGTTTCCCTAATTTCTTTCTCAGTGCTTTTGTCTTTTGTATACAGGAGGGCTACTGATTTTTTTGTGTTAATTTTTTATCCGGCCACTTTGCTGAAGGTGTTTATCAGCTGTAGGAGTTCCCTGGTAGAGTTTTTGGGGTCACTCACGTATACTATCATATCATCTGCAAATAGTGATAATTTGACTTCTTCCTTTCCAATTTGTATCCCCTTGATCTCCTTCGACTGTCTTATTGCTCTAGCAAGGACTTCCAGCACTATGTTGAAGAGATATGGAGAGAGTGGGCAGCCTTGTCTTGTCCCTGATTTCAGTGGGATTGCTTTAAGTTTCTCTCTGTTCAGTTTGATGTTGGCTATAGGCTTGCTGTATATCGCCTTTACTATGTTTAGATATGTGCCTTGTATCCCTGATCTCTCCAATACTTTGAACATGAATGGATGTTGGATTTTGTCAAAGGCTTTTTCAGCATCTAGGGAGATTATCATGTGGTTTTTTTCTTTCAGTTTGTTAATATGGTGGATCACATTGATGGATTTCCTTATATTGAACCACCCCTGCATACCTGGGATGAAGCCTACTTGGTCATAGTGGATAATATCTTTGATGTGTTCTTGGATTCGGTTTGCAAGTATTTTATTAAGTATTTTTGCATCAATGTTCATAAGGGAGATTGGTCGGAAATTCTCTTTCTTAGTTGAGTCTTTGTGAGGTTTAGGTACCAAGGTGACTGTGGCTTCATAGAATGAATTTGGTAATATTCCTTCTGTTTCTATTTTGTGGAATAGTTTGAAGAGAATTGGTGTTAGCTCTTCTTTGAAGGTCTGGTAGAATTCTGCGCTGAAGCCATCTATTCCTGGGCTTTTTTTGGATGGGAGACTTTTGATGACAGCTTCTATTTCTTTGGGGGATATAGGACTATTTAGTTGATTTACCTGGTCCTGATTCAGCTTTGGTAAGTCAAATCGATCAAGAAAATTGTCCATTTCATTTAGATTTTCAAATTTTGTGGCATATAGACTTTTGAAGTAAGTCCTAATGATTGTTTGGATTTCCTCAGTGTCTGTAGTTATATCCCCCTTTTCATTTCTGATTTTGTTGATTTGGGTGGTGTCTCTCTGCCTTTTAGATAGCCTGGCTAAGGGTTTGTCGATCTTGTTGATTTTTCTCAAAGAACCAGCTCTTGGTTTCATTGATTCTTTGAATTGTTTTATTTGTTTCTAATTGATTGATTTCAGCCCTGAGTTTGATTATTTCCAGCCGTCTACTCCTTCTTGGTGTGTCTGCTTCTTCTTTTTCTAGGGTTTTTAAGTGAGCCATTAGGGTGCTTGAATGAGCTGTCTCGAATTTCTTCTTGAAGGTACTTTGTGCTATGAACTTTCCTCCTAGCACTGCTTTCATTGTGTCCTACAAGTTCGGGTATGTTGTGTCTTCATTTTCATTGATTTCTAGAAAGACTTTAATTTCTTTCTTTATTTCTTCCCTGACCCAGCTGTCATTTAGTAACAAGTTGTTCAGTTTCCATGTGTGTGTAGGCTTTTTGTTATTTCTGTTATTGATGAGGTCCAGCTTCATTCCATTGTGATCAGACAAGATACATGGGATTATTTCAATCTTCTTGTATCTGTTGAGGCTTGCTTTGTGACCCACTATATGGTCTATTTTGGAGAGGGTTCCATGAGGTGCTGAGAAGAAGGTAAATTCTTTTGTGTTTGGGTGTAAAGTTCTGTAAATGTCTGTTAGGTCCATTTGATTCATGACCTCTGTCAGAGACATTGTTTCTTTGTTTAATTTCTGTTTTGTTGACCTGTCCTTTGTTGAGAGTGGGGTGTTGAAGTCTCCCACTATTAATGTGTGGGGATCTATATGTGCTTTAAATTTTATCAATGTTTCTTTCACAAATGTGGGTGCCCTTGTATTTGGGGCATATATGTTCAGGATTGTGATGTCTTCCTGGTGGAATTTTCCCTTGATGAGTATGAAGTGTCCTTCCTATCTCTTTTGATTAATTTTGGTTGAAAGTCTATTTTATCAGATATTAGAATGGCTACTCCTGCTTGCTTCTTGGGTCCATTTGCTTGGAGAGTCGTCTTCCAACCCTTTACCCTCAGGTAATGTCTATCTTTGTGTCTTAGGTGTGTTTCTTGTATGCAACAGATTGCTGGGTTTTGTTTACGTATCCATTCTGTTAATCTGTGTCTTTTTTTGGAGAGTTGAGTCCATTGATGTTGAGAGAGATTAATGACCAGTGGCTGTTAGATCTCTTGATTTTGATGTTGGCTGTGGTCATCAGGTTGTGTGCTTGGTTGCTTTTTGTTTTACTGAAGTGAGGTTATTTATTTCCTGTGTTTTCTTGAATGTAGCTAGCTTTCTTGGGTTGTATTTTCCCTTCCAGTGTCTTCTGTAATGCTGGATTTGTTTGTAGGTATTGTTGAAATTTGTTTTTGTAATTGAATATCTTGTTTTCTCCGTCTATGAGGACTGAGAGTTTTGCAGGGTATAGTAGCCTGGGCTGACATCTGTGTTCTCTTAGGGTCTGCATGATATCCGTCAAGGCCCTTCTGGCTTTCATAGTCTCTGTTGAAAAGTCAGGTGTGATTCTAATGGGTTTGCCATTATATGTTACTTGGCCTTTTTCCCTTGCAGCTTTTAGTATTTTTTCTTTGTTCTGTATACTTACTGTTTTGATTATTATGTGGCGGGAGGATTTTCTTTTCTGGTCAAATTTGTTGGGTGTTCTGTAGGCCTCATGTATTCTAATTGGCCTCTCCTTTAGCTTGGGGAAATTTTCTTCAATGATTTTGTTGAAAATATTTTCTGGGCCTTGGAGAAGGGAGTCTTCTTTTTCCTCTATACCTACTATTCTTAGGTTTTGTCTTTTCATATTGTCTTGCATTTCTTGGACGGTCTGTGTTAGGAATTTTTCGGATTTAACATTTTCTTTGACAGATACATCGATTTCTTCCTTTGTATCTTCTACACCTGAGATTCTTTCTTCCATCTCTTGTAGTCTGTTGGTTATGCTTACCTCTGTAGTTCCTGTTTTCTTCCCTAGATTCTTCCTTTCCATTATTTCTTCCATTTGTGTTTTCTTTAATTTTTCCAATTCTATCTTCAGGTCTTGAGTTGTTTTGTTTACTTCATTCACCTGTCTGATTGTACTTTCCTGTTTTTCTTTTAGTTCCTTCAACTCTTTTTCTATCATTTCATTCAGTGTTTTAAGCATTTCCTTTCTAAAGGCCATAAACTGTTTGGCTGCAGCTTCCTCTATTTCTTTACAGATGGCAATATTCTGTTTGAGTTTATCTTCCTCTATGTCTTTACGAATCTTATTTGTTTCCTCTGTTATCATCTTCATGAGCATGCTTGTTAGGTCATCTTCTTGGATTTCAGTTATGGTGGGGTGTCCAGGGCTACTTGCCCCTGGGTAACTGGGTTCTGGAGATGCCATATTGCTCTGTCTTTTGTTGCTTGAGCTTTTACGCTGGCCTCTACCCATTGTGTTATCTTAGGTGTTTGGGGTTATTTTCTGGTGGTTCCTGGGGATCCTGTGGTGGAGAGAATCCCCTTTGCAAAAAGCTGGTTTTTCCTGAAGGATGTCTTCTCAGCTTTTTGAGTATAGTCCCTGGATGGCTGGTGTTTTTTCAGGAGTTGCTCACCTCAGGGATATAGACCTGAGTGGTAACTGTGGTCTTTGTTAGTCGAGAGCGTTCTCCTCTCACCCAGGGAAATCCTGAGGGCAGCTGCCCTGTTTCTGGGTTTCTTGTTGTAAATTTAATGATCAGCTGCTGTGACCCAGTTGGACATAAGGCGCGCCTCAACTGTTTGTGCCTGTGTCTGGAGCACAGCTGAGTGCTGGCGCCTCGGCCCCACTAGACTGCTAGACTTTTTCTAGGGAAGGATTGGGTGATTTAGGTCAGTACAGTTTCCTTCCTTCCCCGTGGATTCTCTGGAGACACGGACTCCCAGTGTCTTTTTTTGTCCTGGTGCACACTGCTCAGTGTCCGCCAGCTGGCTGGCCACAGAAAATGCCTGTGCCTGGAGCACAGCTGTGTGATGGCGGCTCAGTCTCTGCCAGCTGTCTGGTGCGCAGAAACTGCCTGTGTCTGCCTTTGCGGCTTTTGGGAGCCTGAATGCCTCCCTAAGCTGGGTAATTTTCTGGGGACCTTTTCAGGTTGGGGGTGAGCTGAGTGCTCTGAGATCAGACCCGCCGTTTCTATCTCCCATGGCGAATCAGGCGCGCAGGCAGGCAGGGCTCTGTGCTGGAACCTGGGTCCCTGGCTCTGGCTCCGGGCTGGCTCCTGGGGTGCCCGTGGAACCTGCCCAAGTCTTTTCCAGGGAATGTCTGGGTGACCTAAGGCCGGTCCCAATCGTTTACTGTAACCTGGGGTTATCTCTCGACTGAAAATTCCAGTCTCTGATAGTGTGGTGCACACGGTTCAGTCTGGGATGGTGACCAGAGACACTGGCTTGTGGCTCTGGGCTGGCAGCTGACAGCCAAGAGTATGGCGGAACCGGGATCTCTTCCACGGTTTAGCAGGGTGAGTTAAAAGCTGATTGAATCCCCTACCGTGGGGTATCCTCTCACCTGGGAAACACAATGCTGTGTTTTATGGCCAAGAGTTCTGATTACTTGTCACTGTGCTGATCCTGCTGTGCTGCTGCTCAGAATGAGAGTCCTCCCGGCGCAGCCATCTTGCCCCGTGCAAAGCAATACTTTTAAATGGAATCACATGTGTGTAGCTCGCTCAATTAGGAATATAGGAAAACTGAAAAGTGTTATCTCGCACTGTATAGCACAGAAAAAAGTTTCCATCGAAAGAACAGAAAGGCAAAGCACAACTTTGTAAACTAATTCACATACGTGTCGTCTGTTAAATTATTATAATGGAAAAACTGAAAAGTGATATAACCCTAACGCTAACATTAACCCTAACACCCTAACCCTAACCCTAAACCTAACCCTAACCCTAACCCCTAACCCTAACCCTAACCCTAACCCTAACCCTAAACCTAACCCTAACCCAACCCTAAACCTAACCCCAAACCTAACCCTAACTTGTTCCTAACAGGAACAAGTTTCCAATGGAAGAACAGAAAGGAAATGCTCTACATTGTAAACTAAATCACATGTGTGTCGCTCGCTCAATTAGGAATGCAGGAATACTGAAAAGTGTTATATCGCACTGTAGAGTACAGGAACAAGTTTTCAAAGAAAGAACAGAAAGGCAAAGGACTACTTTGTAAACTAAATCACATGTGTGTCGCTCGTTCAATTAGGAATACAGGAAAACTGAAAACTGTATGGCAAAGAAACAAGTTTTCATCGAAAGAACAGAAACGCAAAGCACAACTTTGTAAACTAATTCACATACGTGTTGCCCATTCAATGATTATAACAGGAAAACTGAAAAGTGATTATCAAACTGTACAGCACAGCAAAAGGTTTTGAATGAAGAACAGAACAGCAAAGCACTAGTTTTAAACAGAATCACTTGTGTGTTGATCGCTCAATTAGGAATACAGGAAAACTGAAAAGTGTTATCACACACTGTACAGCACAGAAACAAGTTTCCATCGAAAGAAAAGAAACGCAAAGAACAAATTTGTAAACTAATTCACATACATGTCGCCTGTTCAATTATTATAACAGGAAAACTGAAAAGTAATATATTGCACTGTAGAGCACAGGAACAATTTTACAACGCAAGAACAGAAAAGCAAAGCACAACTTTGTAAACTAATTCACATACATGTCGCCTGCTCAATTATTATAACAGGAAAACTGAAAAGTGATATAACCCTAATCCTAACCCTAACCATAACCCCTAACCCTAACCCAAACCCTAACCCCTAACCCCTAACCCTAACAGTAACACTAACACTATCCCTACCCTAACCCTAAACCTAACCTAACCCTAACCCTAACACTAACCCTAACACTAACCCTAACCCTAAACTTAACCCTAACCCTAACCCTAACCCTAACTTTTTCCTAACTGGAACAGAAATGCAAAGCACAACTTTGTAAACTAATTCACATGCGTCTTGCCCGTTCAATTATTATAACAGGAAAACTGAAAAGTGATATATCACACTCTACAGCACAGAAACAAGTTTCCAAAAGAAGAACAGAAAGGAAAAACACTACTTTGTAAAGTAAATCACATGTGTGTCTCTCGCTCAATTAGGAATACAGGAAAACTGAAAAGTGATATATCGCACTGTACACCACAGGAACAAGTTTCCAACGAAAAAACAGAAAAGCAAAGCACTACATTTAAACGGAATCACATGTGTGTCGCTGGATCAATTAGGAATACAGGAAAACTGAAAAGTGTTATCTCGCACTGTACAGCACAGAAACAAGTTTTCATCAAAAGAACAGAAACACAAAGCACAACTTTGTAAACTAATTCACATACATGTCACCCGTTCAATTATTTTAACAGGAAAACTGAAAAGTGATGTATCACACTGTACAGCACTGAAACAAGTTTCCAACAGAAGAACAGAAAAGCAAAGCACTACTTTTAAACAGAATCACATGTGTTTAGCTCGCTCAATTAGGAATATAAGAAAACTGAAAAGTGTTATCTCGCACTGTACAGCACAGAACCAAGATTCCAAGGAAAGAAGAGAAATGAAAATGAACAACTTTGTAAACTAATTCACATAGGTGTCGTCTGTTCAATTATTATAACAGGAAAATTGAAAAGTGATATAACCCTAACCCTAACATTAAAACAAAACCCTAACCGAAAGAACAGAAAACCTAAACCACAACCCTAACCCTAAACTAACCTAACCCTAACCCTAACCTGTTCAACCTAATTATAACTAACCCTAAAACTGAAACCTAATATATCCTATCTTGTTCCTAACAGGAACAAGTTTCCAATGAAAGAACATAAATGCAAAGCACAACTTTGTAAACTAAATCACATGTGTGTCGCTCGCTCAATTAGGAATACAGGAAAACTGAAAAGTAATATATCACACTGTATAGCACAGGAACAAGTTTTGAACGAAAGAACAGAAAAGCAAATCACTACTTTGTAAACTAAATCACATGTGTGTCGCTCGCTCAATTAGGAATACAGAAAAACTGAAAAGTGATATATCAAACTGTACGGCACAGAAACAAGTTTTCATCAAATGAACAGAAAGGCAAAGCAGAACTTTGTAAATTAATTCACATACTTGTCGCCTGTTCTAACTCAATTAGGAATACAGGAAAACAAGATATATTTACAGCACAGGAACAAGTTTTCAAAAAAAGAAGTGAAAAGCATAGCACTAATTTGTAAATGGAATCACATGTGTGTCGCTCGCTCAATTGGGAATACAGGAAAACTGAAAAGTGTTATCTCAAACTTTACGGTACAGAAACAAGTTTCCATCGAAAGAACAGAAACGCAAAGCACAACTTTGTAAACTAATTCACATACGTGTCGCCCGTTCAATTATTATAACAGGAAATCTGAAAAGTGATATATCGCACTGTACAGCACAGAAACAAGTTTCCATCGAAAGAACAGAAACGCAAAGCACAACTTTGTAAACTAATTCACATACGTGTCGCCCGTTCAATTATTATAACAGGAAAACTGAAAAGTGATATATCGCACTGTACAGCACAGACACAAATTTACAACTAAAGAACAGAAACGCAAAGCACAACTTTGTAAACTAAATCAAATGTGTGTCGCCCGTTCAATTATTATAAGAGGAAAACTGAAAAGTGATATCTCCCACTGTACGGCACAGAAACAAGTTTCCATCGAAAGAACAGAAAGGCAAAGCACAACTTTGTAAACTAATTCACATACGTGTCGCCCGTTCAATTATTATAACAGGAAAACTGAAAAGTGTTATCTCCCACTGTACGGCACAGAAACAAGTTTCCATCGAAAGAACAGAAACGCAAAGCACAACTTTGTAAACTAATTCACATACGTGTCGCCTGTTCAATTATTATAACAGGAAAACTGAAAAGTGATATATCGCACTGTACAGCACAGACACAAATTTACAACTAAAGAACAGAAACGCAAAGCACAACTTTGTAAACTAAATCAAATATGTGTCGCCCGTTCAATTATTATAACAGGAAAACTGAAAAGTGATATATAGCACTGTATGGCACAGAAACAAGTTTCCATCGAAAGAACAGAAAAGCAAAGAACTACTTTGTAAACTGTTTCACATATGTGTCGCCTGTTCAATTATTATAAGAGGAAAACTGAAAAATGTGATATACCCTAACTGTATGGCACCTAAAACTAAAGTTTCCATCGAAAGAACACAAAAGCCAAAGCTAACAACTTTGTAAAACTAATTCACATAACCCTAACCCCTGTTCAATTATTATAACAGGAAAACTGAAAAGTGATAACCCTAACCTAACCCACAAAACAAGTTTACCCTGAAAGAACCTAACCCTAACCCTAAACTAACTAACCCTAAAACTGTTTCAAACTCGCCTGTTCAATTATTATAACAGGAAAACTAAAATGTGATAACCCTAACCTAACACTAACTAACCTAACCCTAACCCTAACCCTAACCCTAACCCTAACCCTAACCCTAACCCTAACCCTAACCCTAACCCTAACCCTAACCCTAAACCTAACTCCTAACCCTAACTAACCTAACCTAAACCCTAACCCTAACCCTAACCCTACCCTAAACCCTAACCCTAACCTAACCCTAAATCCTAAATTAATTTATAACAGGAAAACCTAACAGTGAACAAGTTTACAACAGAAAAAACACAAAAACAGAAAAGTACAACTTTGTAAACTAAATCACATGTGTGTCGCTCGCTCAATTAGGAATACAGGAAAACTGAAAAGTGATATATCGCACTCTACAGCACAGGAACAAGTTTCCGACGAAAGAAGTGAAAAGCATAGCACTAATTTGTAAATGGAATCACATGTGTGTCGCTCGCTCAATTGGGAATACAGGAAAACTGAAAAGTGTTATCTCCCACTCTATGGTACAGAAACAAGTTTCCATCGAAAGAACAGAAACGCAAAGCACAACTTTGTAAACTAATTCACATATGTGTCGCCCGTTCAATTATTATAACAGGAAAATCTGAAAAGTGATATATCGCACTGTACAGCACAGAAACAAGTTTCCAACGAAAGAACAGAAACGCAAAGCACAACTTTGTAAACTAAATCAAATGTGTTTCGCCCGTTCAATTATTATAACAGGAAAACTGAAAAGTGTTATCTCCCACTGTACGGCACAGAAACAAGTTTCCATCGAAAGAACAGAAAGGCAAAGCACAACTTTGTAAACTAATTCACATATGTGTCGCCTGTTCAATTATTATAACAGGAAAACTGAAAAGTGATATATCGCACTGTACAGCACAGACACAAATTTACAACTAAAGAACAGAAACGCAAAGCACAACTTTGTAAACTAAATCAAATATGTGTCGCCCGTTCAATTATTATAACAGGAAAACTGAAAAGTGATATATAGCACTGTATGGCACAGAAACAAGTTTCCATCGAAAGAACAGAAAAGCAAAGAACTACTTTGTAAACTGTTTCACATACGTGTCGCCTGTTCAATTATTATAAGAGGAAAACTGAAAAGTGTTATCTCCAACTGTACGGCACAGATACAAGTTTCCAACCTAAAAAGAACCCTAAAAACAACTTTGTACCCTAACACATACGTGTCCCTGTTCAATTATTATAACAGGAAAACTGAAAACCCTAACCCTAACCCTAACCCTAACCCTAACCCTAACCTAACCCTAACCCTAACCCTAACCCTAACCCTAACCCTAACCCTAACCCTAACCCTACCCTAACCCTAACCCTAACCCTAACCCTAACCCTAACCCTAACCTAACCCTAACCCTAACTTTAACCCTAAATCCTAACCCTAACCCTAACCAATTATTAACCCTAAAAGGAACTTATTCCACTAACTAACTTGTTCCTAACAGGAACAAGTTTACAACAAAAAGCACATAAACGCAAAGTACAACTTTGTAAACTAAATCACATGTGTGTCGCTCGCTCAATTAGGAATACAGGAAAACTGAAAAAAGTGATATATCCCACTCTACAGCACAGGAACAAGTTTCCATCGAAAGAAGTGAAAAGCATAGCACTAATTTGTAAATGGAATCACATGTGTGTCGCCGCTCAATTATTAATACAGGAAAACTGAAAAGTGTTATCTCCCACTTTACGGTACAGAAACAAGTTTCCATCGAAAAGAACAGAAACGCAAAGCACAACTTTGTAAACTAATTCACATACGTGTCGCCTGTTCAATTATTATAACAGGAAAACTGAAAAGTGATATATCGCACTGTACAGCACAGAAACAAGTTTTACAACTAAAGAACAGAAACGCAAAGCACAACTTTGTAAACTAATTCAAACATGTGTCGCCTGTTCAATTATTATAACAGGAAAACTGAAAAGTGATATATAGCACTGTATGGCACAGAAACAAGTTTCCATCACGAAAGAACAGAAACGCAAAGCACAACTTTGTAAACTTTTCACATGTGTCGCCGTTCAATTATTATAACAAAAAACTGAAAAGTGATATATCCCACTGTACAGCACAGAAACAAGTTTCCATCTAAAGAACAGAAACGCAAAGCACAACAACTTTGTAAACTAATCACATATGTGTCGTGTTCAATTATTATAACAGGAAAACTGAAAAGTGATATATCCCACTGTATGGCACAGAAACAAGTTTCCATCAAAAAAGAACAGAAAAGCAAAGAACAACTTTGTAAACTAATTCACATGTGTGTCGCCTGTTCAATTATTATAACAGGAAAACTGAAAAGTGATATCTCCCACTGTACGGCACAGAAACAAGTTTTTTCCAACTAAACTAAAAGAACTAACCCTAAAAAAGGCAAAGCTAACAACTTTACCCTAAACTAAATCATGAAATAACCCTGCCTAACTAACTCAATTATTATAACAGGAAAACTGAAAAGTGATATATCCTAACACTAACTTGTTACAGCACAAAAAGTTTCCAACAAAAGAACAGAAACGCAAAGCACAACTTTGTAAACTAAATCACATGTGTGTCGCCGTTCAATTATTATAACAGGAAAACTGAAAAGTGATATATCCCACTGTACAGCACAGAAACAAGTTTCCATCGAAAGAACAGAAAAGCAAAGCACAACTTTGTAAACTAAATCACATATGTGTGTCGCTGTTCAATTATTATAACAGGAAAACTGAAAAGTGATATCTCCCACTGTACGGCACAGAAACAAGTTTCCATCAAAAGAACAGAAACGCAAAACACAACTTTGTAAACTAATTCACATACGTGTCGCGCGTTCAATTATTATAACAGGAAAACTGAAAAGTGATATCCCACTGTACAGCACAGAAACAAGTTTCCATCGAAAAGAACAGAAACGCAAAGCACAACTTTGTAAACTAAATCACATATGTGTCGCCTGTTCAATTATTATAACAGGAAAACTGAAAAGTGATATATAACACTGTACAGCACAGAAACAAGTTTCCAAAAAAAAGAACAGAAAAGCAAAGCACAACTTTGTAAACTAAATCACACATGTGTGTCGCCCGTTCAATTATTATAACAGGAAAACTGAAAAGTGATATATCCCACTGTATGGCACAGAAACAAGTTTCCATCAAAAGAACAGAAAGCAAAAACAACAACTTTGTAAACTAATTCACATGTGTGTCGCCTGTTCAATTATTATAACAGGAAAACTGAAAAGTATATATACCTAACCCACAGAAACAAGTTTAACCCTAAAGAACAGAAACCAAACCACAACTTTGTAAACAGAAACAAGTTTCAATTATTATAACAGGAAACTGAAAAGTGATATAACCCTAACTTGTTCCTAACAGAACAAAAAAACTAAAGAAGAAACGCAAAGCACAACTTTGTAAACTAAACTAAATCACATGTGTGTCGCCCGTTCAATTATTATAACAGGAAAACTGAAAAGTGTTATCTCCCACTGTACAGCACAGAAACAAGTTTCCAAAAAAGAACAGAAACGCAAAGCACAACTTTGTAAACTAAATCACACATGTGTGTCGCCCGTTCAATTATTATAACAGGAAAACTGAAAAGTGTTATCTCCCACTGTACGGCACAGAAACAAGTTTCCATCGAAAGAACAGAAACGCAAAGCACAACTTTGTAAACTAAATCAAATGTGTGTCGCCCGTTCAATTATTATAAGAGGAAAACTGAAAAGTGATATCTCCCACTGTACGGCACAGAAACAAGTTTCCATCGAAAGAACAGAAAAGCAAAGCACAACTTTGTAAACTAATTCACATATGTGTCGCCCGTTCAATTATTATAACAGGAAAACTGAAAAGTGTTATCTCCCACTGTACGGCACAGAAACAAGTTTCCATCTAAAGAACAGAAACGCAAAGCACAACTTTGTAAACTAATTCACATACGTGTCGCCCGTTCAATTATTATAACAGGAAAACTGAAAAGTGATATATCGCACTGTACAGCACAGAAACAAGTTTTACAACTAAAGAACAGAAACGCAAAGCACAACTTTGTAAACTAAATCAAATATGTGTCGCCCGTTCAATTATTATAACAGGAAAACTGAAAAGTGATATATAGCACTGTATGGCACAGAAACAAGTTTCCATCGAAAGAACAGAAAAGCAAAGAACAACTTTTTGTAAACTGTTTCACATATGTGTCGCCTGTTCAATTATTATAAGAGGAAAACTGAAAAGAGGAAAACTGAAATGTGATATAACCCTAACCCTGGCACAGAAAAACAAGTTTCCATCTAAAAGAACAGAAAAGCAAAGAACTACTTTGTAAACCCTACACCCTAACCCCTGTTCAATTATTATAAGAGGAAAACTGAAAACCCTAACCTAACCCTAACCTACCCTAACCCTACCCTAACCCTAACCTAAACCCTAACCCTAACCCTAACCCTAACCCTAACCCTAACCCTAACCCTAACCCTAACCCTAACCCTAACCCTAACCCTAACCCTAACCTAAACCCTAACCCCTAACTTGTTCCTAACAGGAACAAGTTTACAAAAAAAGCACATAAACGCAAAGTACAACTTTGTAAACTAAATCACATGTGTGTCGCTCGCTCAATTAGGAATACAGGAAAACTGAAAAAAGTGATATCGCACTCTACAGCACAGGAACAAGTTTCCAACGAAAGAAGTGAAAAGCATAGCACTAATTTGTAAATGGAATCACATGTGTGTCGCTCGCTCAATTGGGAATACAGGAAAACTGAAAAGTGTTATCTCCCACTTTACGATACAGAAACAAGTTTCCATCGAAAGAATAGAAACGCAAAGCACAACTTTGTAAACTAATTCACATACGTGTCGCCTGTTCAATTATTATAACAGGAAAACTGAAATGTGATATATCACACTGTACTGCATAGAACCAAGTTTCCAACAGAAGAACAGAAACGCAAAGGACTACTTTGTAAACAAATTCACATATGTGTCGCCTGTTCAATTATTATGAGAGGAAAACTGAAAAGTGATATATCACACTGTAAGGCACAGGAACAAGTTTCGAACGAAAGAACAGAAACGCAAAGCACTACTTTGTAAACTATTTCACATACGTGTCGCCTGTTCAATTATTATAACAGGAAAACTGAAAGTGTGATATCTCCCACTGTACAGCACAGAAACAAGTTTCCATCGAAAAGAACAGAAAAGCAAAGCACAACTTTGTAAACTAAATCACATGTGTGTTGCCCTGTTCAATTATTATACAGGAAAACTGAAAAGTGTTATATCCCACTGTACAGCACAGAAACAAGTTTCCATCAAAAGAACAGAAAAGCAAAGCACTATTTTGTAAACTAAATCACATGTGTGTCCCCTGTTCAATTATTATAACAGGAAAACTGAAAAGTGATATATCGCACTGTACAGCACAGAAACAAGTTTCCAACTAAAAGAAAGAAACGCAAAGCACAACTTTGTAAACTAAATCACATGTGTTTTGCCTGTTCAATTATTATAACAGGAAAACTGAAAAGTGATATATCCCACTGTATGGCACAGAAACAAGTTTCCATCAGAAAAAGAACAGAAACGCAAAGCACAACTTTGTAAACTAATTCACATACATGTGTCGCCTGTTCAATTATTATAACAGGAAAACTGAAAAGTGATATAACCACTGTAACCCTAACCCTAACCCTAAAACAAGTTTCTAACAGAAAACTGAAAAGAACACAAAAAAAAAAGAAAAATAAACGCAAAGCACAACTTTGTAAACTAAATCACATGTGTGTCGCCTGTTCAATTATTATAACAGGAAAACTGAAAAGTGATATATCCCACTGTACAGCACAGAAACAAGTTTCCAACAAAAAGAACAGAAACGCAAAGCACAACTTTGTAAACTAATTCACATATGTGTCGCCTGTTCAATTATTATAACAGGAAAACTGAAAAGTGATATATCCCCACTGTAAGGAACAGAAACAAGTTTCAATCGAAAAAGAACAGAAAAGCAAAGCACAACTTTGTAAACTAAATCACATGTGTGTCGCCTGTTCAATTATTATAACAGGAAAACTGAAAAGTGATATCTCACACTGTACAGCACAAAAACAAGTTTCCATCAAAAGAACAGAAACGCAAAGCACAACTTTGTAAACTAATTCACATATGTGTCGCCCGTTCAATTATTATAACAGGAAAACTGAAAAGTGATATATCCCACTGTACAGCACAGAAACAAGTTTCCAACAGAAAAGAACAGAAAAGCAAAGCACAACTTTGTAAACTAAATCACATGTGTTTCGCCTGTTCAATTATTATAATACAGGAAAACTGAAAAGTGTTATATCGCACTGTACAGCACAGAAACAAGTTTCCAAGGAAAGAACAGAAATGAAAAGAACAACTTTGTAAACTAATTCACATAGGTGTCGCCTGTTCAATTATTATAACAGGAAAACTGAAAAGTGATATCTCCCAACCCTAACAGACAGAAACAAGTTTCCACAAAAGAACAGAAACGCAAAGCACAACTTTGTAAACTAAATCACATGTGTGTCGCCTGCTCAATTATTATAACAGGAAAACTGAAAAGTAATATATCTTGTTCTGTACAGCACAGAAACAAGTTTCCAATCTAAAAGAACAGAAATGCAAAGCACAACTTTGTAAACTAAATCACATGTGTGTCGCCGTTCAATTATTATAACAGGAAAACTGAAAAGTGATATATCCCACTGTACGGCACAGAAACAAGTTTCCAATGAAAAGAACAGAAAAGCAAAGCACAACTTTGTAAACTAAATCACATGTGTGTCGCCTGCTCAATTATTATAACAGGAAAACTGAAAAGTGATATATTGCACTGTACAGCACAGAAACAAGTTTCCAACTAAAGAACAGAAACGCAAAAGCACAACTTTGTAAACTAAATCACATGTGTGTCGCCCGTTCAATTATTATAACAGGAAAACTGAAAAGTGATATATTGCACTGTACAGCACAGAAACAAGTTTCGAACGAAAGAACAGAAACGCAAAGCACAACTTTGTAAACTAATTCACATACGTGTCGCCTGTTCAATTATTATAACAGGAAAACTGAAAAGTGATATATAGCACTGTATGGCACAGAAACAAGTTTCCATCGAAAGAACAGAAAAGCAAAGAACAACTTTGTAAACTAATTCACATACGTGTTGCCTGTTCAATTATTATAACAGGAAAACTGAAAAGTGATATAATCCCTAACCCTATCCCTAACCCTAACCCTAACCCTAACCCTAACCCTAACCCTAACCCTAACCCTAACCCTAACCTAACCCTAACCCTAAAACCCTAACCCTAACACTAACCCTAACCCTAACCTCAATTATTATAACAGGAAAACTGAACCTAAAAGTTAACCCTAATTTGTTCCTAACAGGAACAAGTTTCCAAGAAAGAACATAAACGCAAAGCACTACTTTGTAAACTAAATCACATGTGTGTCACTCGCTCAATTAGGAAAATAGGAAAACTGAAAAGTGATATATCGCACTCTACAGCAGAGGAACAAGTTTCCACGAAAGAACAGAAAAGCAAAGCACTACTTTTAAACGGAATCACATGTGTGTCTCTTCTCAATTAGGAATACAGGAAAACTGAAAAGTGTTATCTCGCACTGTACGGCACTGAAACAAGTTTCCATCAAAAGAACAGAAACGCAAAGCACAACTTTTTAAACTAATTCAAATACATGTCACCTGTTCAATTATTATAATAGGAAAACTGAAAAGTGATATATCACACTGTACAGCAGAGAAACAAGTTTCAAACAGAACAGAAACGCAAAGCACTACTTCGTAAACTAATTCACATACATGTCGGCTATTCAATTATTATAACAGGAAAACTGAAAAGTGATATATCGCACTGTACAGCACAGAAACAAGTTTCCAACAGAAGAACAGAAACGCAAAGCTCTACTTTGTAAACTAAATCACATGTGTGTACCTCGCTCAATTAGGAATACAGGAAAACTGAAAAGTGATATATCGCACTGTACAGCACAGGATCAAGTTTCCAATGAAAGAACAGAAAAGCAAAGCAGTAGTATATGAACTAAATCACATGTGTGTTGCTCGCTCAATTAGGAATACAGGAAAACTGAAAAGTGATATATCACACTGTACAGCACAGGAACAACTTTGGAACAGAAAAGGAAAGCACTACTTTGTAAACTAAATCACATTTCTGTCCCTTGCTCAATTAGGAATACAGTAAAACTGAAAGTGATATATCGCACTGTACAGCACAGGAAAAAGTTTCCAACGAAAGAACAGAAAAGCAAAGCACTACTTTGTAAACGGAATCACATGTGTGTCGCTTGCTCAATTAGGAATACAGGAAAACTGAAAAGTGTTATCTCCCACTGTACGGCACAGAAGCAAGTTTCCATCGAAAGAACATAAACGCAAAGCACAACTTTGTAAACTAATTCACATACGTTTTGCCCTTTCAATTATTATAACAGGAAAACTGAAAAGTGATATAACCCTAAACTGTAACCCTAACTTTTTTCTAACTGAAATAAGTTTCCAACAAAAGAACAGAAAAGCAAAGCACTACTTTGTAAACAGAATCATATGTGTGTTGCTCGCTCAATTAGGAATACAGGAAAACAAAAAGGGGGAACTGTAGAGAGCTGCGGAATGCTATGCCTTATTGATGAAACAAGTTTCCACCTAAAGAACAGAGTGCTCTCTGCCACAAACAACTCCACTTTTAAACTAAATCTGAGGATCTGGCGCCTGTTCAATTATTATAACAGAAAACTGAATTGTGATATATGGCATGCTGAGGTTGGCTACAGAAACAAGTTTCCCTAAAGGTCAAAGCACAATTTTGTAAAGGTTCCTGAATAAACTGCATTGAAAAAAAAAAAGAAGAGTGTTATCTCGCACTGTATGGCACACAAACATGTTTCCGTCGAAAGAACAGAAATGCAAAGCACAACTTTTTAAACTAATTCACATACGTGTCGACTCTTCAATTATTATAACAGGAAAACTGAAAAGTGATATAACCTTAACCCTAACCCTAACCCTAACCCCCTAACCCTAACCCTAACCCTAACACTACCCTAACCCTAACCCTAATCCTAATCCTAACACTAACCCTAACCCTAACTTGTTCCTAACAGGAACAAGTTTCCAAGGAAACAACATAAACGCAAAGCACTACTTTATAAACTAAATCACATGTGTGTCGCTCACTCAATCAGGAATACAGGAAAACTCAAAAGTGATATATCGCACTGTATAGCACAGGAACAAGTTTCAAACGAAAGAACAGAAACACAAAGCAAAATTTGTAAAATAATTCACATATGTGTCGCCCGTTCAATTATTATAACAGGAAAACTGAAAAGTCATATATCGCACTGTATAGCACAGGAATAACTTTCGAACGAAAGAACTGAAACACAAAGCACTACTTTGTAAACTAATTCACATACGTGTCGCCTGTTCAATTATTATAACAGGAAAACTGAAAAGTGGTATAACCCTAACCCTAACCCTAACCTAACCTAACCTAAAGAACCTAATCCTAAACCTAACAACTTTAACCCTAACCCTAACCCTAACCCTAACCCTAATTATTAAACCTAAAAACTAACCCTAAACCTAACTTGTTCCTAACAGGAACAAGTTTCCAACGAAAGAACATAAACGCAAAGCACTACTTTGTAAACTAAATCACATGTGTGTCCCTTGCTCAATTAGGAATATAGGAAAACTGAAAAGTGATAAATCGCACTGTACAGCACAGGAACAAGTTTTGAACGAAAGAAGAGAAAAGCAAAGCACTACTTTAAAACGGAATCACATGTGTGTTACTCGCTCAATTAGGAATACAGGAAAACTGAAAAGTGTTATCTCGCAATGTATGGCACAGAAACAAGTTTCCATCGAAAGAACAGAAACGCAATGCACAACTTTGTAAACTAATTCACATATGTGTCACCTGTTCAATTACTATAACAGCAAAACTTAAAAGTGATATATCGCTCTGTACAGCACAGAAACAAGTTTCTAACAGAAGAACAGAAACGCAAAGCTCTACTTTGTAAACTAAATCACATGTGTGTGGCTCGTCCAATTAGGAATACAGGAAAACTAAAAACTGATATATCGCACTGTATGGCACAGGAACAAGTTTCTGACGAAAGAACAGAAAAGCAAAGCACTACTTTGTAAACTAAATCACACGTGTGTTGCTCACTCAATTAGGAATACAGGAAAACTGATATATCAAACTGTATGGCACAGGAACAAGTTTCCATCGAAAGAAGAGTAATGCAAAGCACAATTTTATAAACTAATTCACATACATGTCGCCCGTTCAATTATTATAACAGCAAAACTGAAAAGTGTTATATCGCAACGTACAGCACAGGAACAAGTTTCGAAGGAAAGAAGAGAAAAGCAAAGCACTACTTTGTTAATGGAATCACATGGATGTGGCTCGCTCAATTATTATAATACAGGAAAACTGAAAAGTGTTATCTCCCACTGTATGGCACAGAAACAAGTTTCAATCAAAAGAACATAAATGCAATGCACAATTTTGTAAACTAATTCACATACATGTCGCCCGTTCAATTATTATAACAAAAAAACTGAAAAGGGATATTTAGAGTGTACACCACAGAAAAGTTTTTCCAACAGAAGAATAGAAAAGCAAAGCACTACTTTGTACACTAATTCACATATGTGTCGCCTGTTCAATTTTTTATAACAAGGAAACTGAAAAGTGATATAACCTAACCCTAACCCTAACCCTAACCCTAATCCCGTAAACCTAACCCTAACCTAACAGTAACGTTAGCCCCCTAACCCTAACCCTAACCCTAACCCTAACTCTAACCCTACAATAACCCTAACCCTAACCCTAACCCTAACCCTAACCTAACCCTAACCCTAACCCTAACTTCTTCCTAACAGGAACAAGTTTCCAACGAAAGAACAGGAAAGCAAAGCACTACTTTTAAACGGAATCACATGTGTGTTGCTCGCTCAATTAGGAATACAGGAAAACTGAAAAGTGTTATCTCCCACTGTACGGCACAGAAACAAGTTGCCATCGAAAGAACAGAAACGCAAAGCACAAATTTAAACTAATTCACATACATGTTGCCTGTTCGATTACTATAACAGGAAAACTGAAAAGTGATATATCGCACTGTACAGCACAGGAACAAGTTTTGAAGGAAAGAAGAGAAAAGCAAAGCACTACTTTGTATATGGAATCACATGTGTGTGGCTCGCTCAGTTAGGAATACAGGAAAACTGAAAAGTGTTATCTCCCACTGTACGGCACAGAAACAAGTTTTATCGAAAGAACATAATCGCAATGCACACCTTTGTAAAGTAATTCAAACACATACATACATCACCTGTTCAATTATTATAAGAGGAAAACTGAAAAGTGATAAATCGCACTGTACAGCACTGAAACAAGTTTCCAACAGAAGAACAGAAATGCAAAGCTCTACTTTGTCAACTAAATCACATGTGTGTCGCTTGGTCAATTAGGAATACAGGAAAACTCAAAACTTATATATCGCACTGTATGGCACAGGAACAAGTTTCCAACAAAAGAACAGAAAAGCAAAGCACTACTTTGTAAACTAATTCACATACGTGTCGCCTGTTCAAATATTATAACAGGGAAACTGAAAAGTGATATAACCCTAACCTTAACCCTAACCCTAACCCTAACCCCTAACCCTAACCCTAACCCTAACCCTAACCCTAACCCTAACCCTAACTTGTTCCTAACAGGAACAAGTTTCCAACGAAAGAACAAAAACGCAAAGCTCTAAGTTGTAAACTAAATCACATGTGTGTGGATTGAACAATTAGGATTATAGGAAAACTGAAAATTGATATATCGCACCATACAGCACAGGAAAAAGTTTCCAACAGAAGAACAGAAACTCAAAGCTCTACTTTGTAAACTAAATCACATGTGTGTTGCTCGCTCATTTAGTAATACAGGAAAACTTAAATGTGATATATCGCACTGTATGGCACAGGAACACGTTTCCAATGAAAGAAGAGAAAAGCAAAGGACTACTTTGTAAACTAATTCACACACGTGTTGCCTGTTCAATTATTATAACAGGAAAACTGAAAAGTGTTATCTCACACTGTACAACACAGTAACATGTTTCCATCAAAAGAACAGAAACGCAAACCACTACTTTGTAAACTAAATCACATGTGTGTCGCTTGCTCAATTAGGAATACAGGAAAACTCAAAACTTATATATCGCACAGTATGGCACAGGAACAAGTTTCCAACAAAAGAACACAAAAGCAAAGCACTACTTTGTAAACTAATTCACATACGTGTCACCTGTTCAATTATTATAACAGGGAAACTGAAAAGTGATATAACCCTTTTGTGAGGTACAGTGCGAGATAACACTTTTCTGTTTTCCTGTATTCCTAATGGAGCGCGTGACAAACATGTGATTCCGTTTAAAAGTAGTCCTTTGCTTTTCTATTCTTTCTTTCTTTTTTTTTTTTTTTTTCAATGCAGTTTATTCAGGAACCATGAACAATCATCTGACACTGGGGAAAGCCAGCCCACAGCTTAAATAACCTCTCGGTAGCCAGCCCAGGCATGACACGTGGGCAATGCAGATAGATCCACATACATGGAAGCAAGCCAGATCTTCAGCCTTAGCCAAATGTGGAATTGTTCGTGACAGAGAGCACTCACCATCGGGAAGGTGGAAGGCGGAAACAAGCTCCATCTTTAAGGCATAGCATTCCGCAGCACTCTACAGTTCCCCCTTTTTGTTTTAAACGTATCAGGCAAGAGTAGAGGTCTGATCTCTGATGTTAGAAATAAAATGGGACTTTGTACCGATGTTCATTTAGGTGTCATCCACCCAAAGACCATCAGACCTGTCTGATACCTTTTTCCCATGGAGCAGGTCTCGCCCCTGGGGGCAATGGTCTCCTGAACCTACTCAGACCTCGGACACCACCACTGCTAATTCTAGAACTGACGCAGGATGTTCCGATGAGGGGGTTAAAGCTTCTCATAATATTTCCTATAAGCCCACACCTGTTTGTCTATATCCCCATTTTTATTCATTATTAGAGAGATAGAGCCAAGTAATTGTGGTAATGATACTTGCTTTTTTGCCCAATGCTGGAATGCTAGTGAATTTAGGTATGCCCTGGTTACTCGCATGCCTCACTGGGTGCCTGTGCCCATTGATGCCCCTCACGCTATGACACTCTTCTGACAAAAAGGGATTTTGGAACTACAGCCACCATTGTTACTACCATCTTATTGGCGGCTGTTGGAGCTACCACCGGGGCATTAGCCATGAGTCATACTGGGCAGACTGCTCAGAACCTGAATAATCATTTAGCCAATGTAGCTATTCTTTCTTCAAAACTTGTTCCTGTGCTGCACAGTGCGATTTATCACTTTTCAGTTTTCCTGTATTCCTAATTGAGCAAGTGACACGCATGTGATTTAGTTTACAAAGTAGTGCTTTGCGCGAGAAAACACTTTTCAGTTTTTCTGTATTCCTAATTGAGCGAGCAAAACACATGTGACTTAGTTTACAAAGTAGTACTTTTCGTTTATGTTCTTTTGTTGAAAACTTGTTCCTGTTAGGACAAAGTTAGGGTTATTGTTGGGGTTAGGGTTAGGGTTAGGGGCAGGGTTAGGGTTAGGGTTAGGGTAGGGGTAGGGTTAGGGTTAGGGTTAGGTTAGGGTAAGGGTTAGGGTTAGGGTTAGGGTTATATCACTTTTCAGTTTTCCTGTTATAATCATTGAACAGGCGACAAGTATGTGAATTAGTTTACAAATTTGTGCTTTGAGTTTCTGTTCTTTCGATGAAAACTTGTTTCTTTGCTGTACATTTCGATATATCACTTTTCAATTTTCCTGTTATAATAATTGAACGGGCGACACGTATGTGAATTAGTTTACAAAGTTGTGCTTTGCGTTTCTGTTCTTTCGATGGAAACTTGTTTCTGTGCCGTAAAGTGCGAAATGACACTTTTCAGTTTTCCTGTATTCCTAATTGAGCGAGCAACACACATGTGATTCCCTTTAAAAGTAGTGCTTTGCTTTTCTGTTCTTTCATTGGAAACTTGTTCCTGTGCTGTACAGTGCGATATATCACTTTTCAGTTTTCCTGTATTCCTAATTGAGCGAGCAACACACATGTGATTTATTTTACAAAGTAGTACTTTGCATTTATGTTCTTTTGTTGAAAATTTGTTCCTGTTAGGAAAAAGTTAGGATTATTGTTAAGGTTAGGGTTAATGTTAGGGGCAGGGTTAGGGTTAGGGTTAGGGGTAGGGTTAGGGTTAGGTTTAGGTTAGGGTTAGAGGTTAGGGTTAGGGTTAGGGTTAGTGTTAGGGTTAGGGTTAGGGTTATATCACTTTTCAGTTTTCCTATTATAATAATTGAATGGGCGATACATATGTGAATTAGTTTACAAAGTTGTGCTTTTCGTTTCTGTTCTTTCGATGGAAACACGTTTCTATGTTGTACAGTGCAAGATAACACTTTTCAGTTTTCCTGTATTCCTAATTGAGCAAGCAACACACATGTGATTCCGTTTAAAAGTAGTGCTTTGCTTTTCTGTTCTTTCTTTGGAAACTTGTTCCTGTGCTGTATAGTGCGATTTATCACTTTTCAGTTTTCCTGTATTCCTAATTGAGCAAGTGACACGCATGTGATTTAGTTTACAAAGTAGTGCTTTGTGCTTATGTTCTTTCATTGAAAACTTGTTCCTGTTAGGAAAAAGTTAGGGTTATGGTTAGGGTTAGGGTTAGTGTTATGGTTATGTTAGAGATAGTGTAAGCGTTAGGGCTAGGGTTAGGGGTTTGGGTTAGGATTAGGGTTACGGTTATATCACTTTTCAGTTTTCATGTTATAATAATTGAACAGGCAACACGTATATGAATTAGTTTACAAAATTGTGCTTTGCTTTTCTGTTCTTTGGATGAAAACTTGTTTCTTTGCCATACAGTTCGATATATCACTTTTCAGTATTCCTGTATTCCTAATTGAGCGAGCGACACACATGTGATTCCGTTAAAAAGTAGTGCTTTGCTTTTCAATTCTTTTGTTGCAAACTTGTTCCTGTGCTGTACAGTGCGATATATCACTTTTCAGTTTTCCTGTTATAATAATTGAACGGGCGACACGTATGTGAATTAGTTCACAAAGTTGTGCTTTGCTTTTCTGTTCTTTCATTGGAAACTTGTTCCTGTGCTGTACAGTGAGATATATCACTTTTCAGTTTTCCTGTATTCCTAATTGAGCAAGTGACACACATGTGATTTAGTTTACAAAGTAGTACTTTGCGTTTATGTACTTTCATTTAAAACTTGTTCCTGATGGAATTTTAGGTAAGAACTGGGAAATAGTAAGAGCTGGAGAGGACAGGGTCTCCACAAGGAGAGCAACAGAACAAGAAAATTTGAACATAGGGAACTTCCCAGAGACACATACTCCAACCAAGCACTATTCATGGAGATAACCAAGAACCCCTGCACAGATGTAGCCCAGGGCAGTTCAGAGTCCAATTGGGTTACATAGTAATGTGAAGAGGGACTGCCTCTGACATAATCTGATTGGCCTGCTCTTTGATCACCTCCCTCTGGGTGGGGAGCAGCCTTACCAGGCCATAGTAGAGGACAATGCAGCCACTTTTTTTTTTTTTAATGCAGTTTATTCAGGAACCTTGAACAATCCTCGGACCCAGGGGAAAGCCAGCCCACAGCTTAAATAGCCTCTGGGTAGCCAACCCAGGCGTGCCACGTGGGCAATGCAGATAGGTCCACATACATGGAAGCAAGCCAGATCCTCAGCCTTAGCCAAATGTGGAATTGTTCGTGACAGAGAGCACTCACCATCGGGAAGGTGGAAGGCGAAAACCAGCTCCATCTTTAAGGCATAGCATTCCGCAGCTCTCTACAGTTCCCCCTTTTTGTTTTAGACGCATCAGGCAAGAGTAGAGGTCTGATCTCTGATATTAGAAATAAATTGGGACTTTGTACTGATGTTCATTTAGGTGTCATCCACCCAAAGAGCATCAGACCCGTCCGATACCTTTTTCTCAGAGGCGGGACCTGGGGCATCAACCCGCATGCAATCAGACATGCTCTTCTCTGGGTCGAAAGCGGCCGACCCTGAGAATGCAGCCACTTTTGATGTGAACTGACAGACTAAGATCAGAAAGGAGAGGAGAACCTCCCCTATTAGAGGACTTGGGGAGTGGCATGCAAGCAGAGGGAGGAGGGAGGGTCGATTTGGGAGGGAAGGAGGGAGGGGTTTATGCGGGGATGCAGAATGAATAAAGTGTAATTGATGAAAAATTTCAAAAAAAAGGGAAAAAATAATTTAAGAACCTTAAATGACTTTCAAAAGTGGAGGAAAACATGGAGTTAGTCAATTTACATGGAGTACGTCTCGCCCCTGGGGGCATGGTCTCCTGAACCTACTCAGACCTCGGACACCACCACTGCTAGTTCTAGAACTGACGCAGGATGTTCCAACGAGGGGGTTAAGGCTTCTCATAATATTTCCTATAAGCCCACACCTGTTTGTCTATATCCCCCATTTTTATTCATTATTAGCCAGATAGAGCCAAGTAATTGTGGTAATGATACTTGCTTTTTGCCCAATGCTGTAATGCTAGTAATTTTAGGTATGCCCTGGTTACTCACATGCCTCACTGGGTGCCTGTGCCCGATGATGCCCCTCACACTATGACTCTCTTCAGACAGAAAAGGGATCTTGGAACTACAGCCACCATTGTTACTACCATCTCATTGGCGGCTGTTGGAGCTAACCTCGGGCATTAGCCATGAATCATACTGGGCAGACTGCTCAGACCCTGAATAATTATTTAGCCAATGTTGCTCATGCCTTAGTTGTACATAAAGGAATTAATGCTCAATTAAAAGGAAGCTTGATGGTGTTCAATCAGAGGATTGACCTCGTGCAGGAGAAAATTGATACCCTCTGGCAAATCACTCAACTTGGCTGTCAATGAAAGTATGCTGGACTTTGAGTCACTAGCATATAACATGAGAATTTTTCCTGTGCTACAAATCTGTCTAAACAATTGTCGAGCTATATTTTAGGTAACTGGAATGGGAGAGTTCGATACTATGATGGAACAGCTGAGAGTGGCCATTGTCACAGTAAATTCTACAAGAGTGGGACGAGGACTAGCCACAGGATTATCATCATGGATTGCTGCAGCCATGAATCATCTGAAGGAATGCGAGGGCATGGGAGCATTAGCAGGCCTTCTGGTGTTGGTTTCCTTGGTTTGCCTGTGGTATATATGCAAGATTAGAGTCTCACAACAGTGTGATGCAGCCATGACCATTCCTGCCTTTACAGCTATTGAAGCATCCCCCCAAGCATGGTTGGATACCATAAAAGGCTAAAATGTTACGCTCAGGATGCGAGGCTAAGCACTGCACTCAGGGTCAGCTGCTTTGGACCAAGAGAAGAGCATGTCTGATTGCATGCAGGTTGATACCCTAGGTCCCGCCTCTGAGAAAAAGGTATTGGACTGGTCTGATGCTCTTTGGGTGGATGACACCTAAATGAACATCGGTACAGAGTCCCAATTTATTTCTAATATCAGAGATCAGACCTCTACTCTTGCCTGATGCGTCTAAAACAAAAAGGGGGAACTGTAGAGAGCTGCGGAATGCTATGCCTTAAAGATGGAGCTTGTTTCCGCCTTCCACCTTCCCGATGGTGAGTGCTCTCTGTCACGAACAATTCCACATTTGGCTAAGGCTGAGGATCTGGCTTGCTTCCATGTATGTGGACCTATCTGCATTGCCCACGTGGCACGCTTGGGTTGGCTACCCAGAGGCAATTTAAGCTGTGGGCTGGCTTTTCCCAGGGTCCGAGGATTTTTCAAGGTTCTTGAATAAACTGCATTAAAAAAAAAATAAAATAAAACATGTAAGTTGTTTCATTCTGGAAAAAAAAAAAAAAAAAAAAAAAAAGAAAACTTGTTCCTGTTAGGAAAAAGTTGGGGTTTTTGTTAGGGTTAGGGTTAGGGTTAGGGTTAGGGTAGGGTTAGGGTTAGGGTTAGGGTTAGCCTTATATCACTTTTCAGTTTTCCTGTTATAATAATTGAACGGGCGACACGTATGTGAATTACTTTACAAAGTTGTGCTTTGCGTTTCTGTTCTTTCGATGAAAATTTGTTTATTTGCCGTACAGGTCGATATATCACTTTTCAGTTTTCCTGTTATAATAATTGAACATGCGACACGTATGTGAATTAGTTTACAATGTTGTCCTTTACGTTTCTCATCGTTCGAGGGAAACTTGTTTCTGTGCTGTACAGTTCGATATATCACTTTTCAATTTTCCTGTATTCCTAATTGAGCTAGCTACACACATGTGATTTAGTTTACAAAGTAGTGCTTTTTGCGTTTCTGTTCTTTCGTTCGAAACTTGTTCCTGTGCTGTACAGTGCGATATATCACTTTTCAATTTTCCTGTATTCCTAATTGAGTGAGCGACACACATGTGATTTAGTTTACAAAGTAGTGCATTGCGTTTCTGTTCTTTCGTTCAAAACTTTTTCCTGTGATGTACAGTGAGATATATCACTTTTCAGTTTTCCTGTTATAATAATTGAACAGGCGATACGTATGTGAATTAGTTTACAAAGTTGAGCTTTGCTTTTCTGTTCTTTCAATGAAAACTTGTTTCTATACCGTACAGTGCGAGATAACACTTTTCAGTTTTCCTGTATTCCTAATTGAGCGAGCAACACACATGTGATTCTGTTTAAAAGTAGTGCTTTGCTTTTCTGTTCTTCTGTTCGAAACTTGTTCCTGTGCTATACAATGTGATATATCACATTTCAGTTTTCCTGTTATAATAATTTAACGGGCGACACATATGTGAATTACTTTACAAAGTTGGGCTTTGCATTTCTGTTCTTTTGATGGAAACTTGTTTCTGTGCCGTACAGTGGGAGATAACACTTTTCAGTTTTCCTGTATTCCTAATTGAGCGAGCGACACACATGTGATTCCGTTTGAAAGTAGTGCTTTGCCTTTAAGTTCTTTTGTTGAAAACTTGATCCTGTGAGGAAAAAGTTAGGGTTATTGTTAGGGTTAGGGTTAGGGTTAGGGTTAGGGTTAGGGTTAGGGTTAGGTTTAGGGGTTAGGGTTATGGTTAGTGTTAGGCTTATATCACGTTTCAGTTTTCCTCTTATAATAATTGAACGGGCAACACGTATGTGAATTAGTTTACAAAGTTGTGCTTTGCGTTTCTGTTCTTTCGATGGAAACTTGTTTCTATGAGGTACAGTGCAAGATATCACTTTTTAGTTTTCCTGTATTCCTAATTGAGTGGGCGACACACATGTGATTTAGTTTACAAACATGTACTTTGCCTTCCTGTTCAGTTGTTGGAAACTTGTTTCTGTGCACTACAGTGGGAGATATCACTTTTCATTTTTCCTTTATTCCTAATTGAACAGGCGACACACATGAGATTTATTTTCCAAAGTTGTGCTTTGCCTTTTTGTTCTTTCTTTGGAAACTTTTGTCTGTGCTCTAAAGTGGGAGATGGGAGATATCTTTTCAGTTTTCCTGTATTCCTAATTGCGGGCGACACAAATGTGATTTTGTTTACAAAGTTGTGCTTTACCTTTCTATTCTTTTGTTGGAAACTTGTTTCTGTGCACTACAGTGGAACATATCACTTTTCAGTATTATTGTATTCCTAATTGAGCGGGTGACACACATATTATTTAGTTTACATAGTTGTGCTTTGACTTTCTCTTCTTTTTTTGGAAACTTGTTTCTGTGCACTACAATGTAAGATATCACTTATCAGTATTCCTGTATTTCTAATTGAATGGGCAACACACATGTGATTTAGTTTCAAAAGTTGTGCTTTGCCTTTCTGTTCTTTCATTGGAAACTTCTTTATGTACTGTAAAGTGGTAGATATAACTTTTCAGTTTTCCTGTATTCCTAATTGTACATGTTAAACACATGTTACTTAATTTACAAAGTTGTGCTTTACATTTCTGCTCTTTCTTTGGAAACTTGTTTCTGTGAGGTACAGTCAGTGAGATATCTCTTTTCAGTTTTCTGTGTTCATAAGTGAACTTGTGACACAACAAAGGAATTTAGTTTCCAAAGTTGTGCTTTGAATTTCTGTTCTTTCATTGGAAACTTCTTTCTTTGCTCTAAATTGGGAGATATCACTTTTCAGTTTTCCAGTATTCCTAATTGAGCAGGCAACAAAAATGTGATTTATTTTACCAAGTTGTGCTTTGCCTTTCTATTCTTTTGTTGGAAACTTGTTTCTGTGCACTACAGTGGAAGATATCACTTTTCAGTATTCCTGTATTCCTAATTGAACGGGCAACACACGTGTGATTTAGTTTCGAATGTATGCTTTGCATTTCTGTTCTTTCGTTGGAAAATTCTTTCTGTGCTCTAAAGTGAAAGATATCACTTTTCAGTTTTTCTGTTTTCTTAATTGTGCAGGCGACACACATGTTACTTAGTTTACAAGGTTGTGCTTTACATTTCTGTTCTTTGGTAGGATACTTGTTTCTGTGAGGTACAGTGCAAGATATCACTTTTCAATTTTTCTTTATTCCTAATTGACCGGACAACACAGATCTGATTTAGTTTCCAAATTTGTGCTTTGCTTTTATGTTGTTTCATTGGAAACTTCTTTGGGTGCTCTAAAGTTGGAGATATCACTTTTCAGTTTTCCTGTATTCCTAATTGAGCTGGCGACACAATTGTGATTCAGTTTACAAAGTTGTGCTTTGCCTTTCTATTCTTTCATTGGAAACTTCTTTCTGTACTCTAAAGTGGGAGATATCACTTTTCAGTTTTCCTGTATTCCTAATTGTGTAGGTTAAACACATGTTACTTAGTTTACAAAGTTGTGCTTTACATACCTGCTCTTTCGTTGGAAACTTGTTTCTGTGAGGTACAGTGGGATATATCACTTTTCAGTTTTCCTGTATTCCTAATTGAGCGAGTGACACACATGTGATTTAGTTTACATAGATGTACTTTTTTTTTGTTCAGTTGTTGGAAACTTGTTTCTGTGCACTACAGTGGGAGATATCACATTTCAGTTTACCTGTATTCCTAAATGAGCAGGCAACAAACATGTTTCTTAGTTTACAACCTTGTGCTTAACATTTCTGTTCTTTCGTTGGAAACTTGTTTATATGAGGTACAGTGCAAGATATCATTTTTCAGTTTTCCTGTATTCCTAAATGAGCAGGTAAAACATATGTGATTTACTTTACAAAGATGTGCTTTGCCTTTCTGTTCTATTGTTGGAAACTTGTGCACTACAGTGCGAGATATCACTTTTCAGTTTTCTTGTATTCCTAATTGAACGGGCGACACAAATGTGATTTACTTTCCAAAGTTGTGCTTTTCCTTTCTGTTCTCTCTTTGGAAACTTCTTTCTTTGTTGTAAAGCTGGAGATATCACTTTTCAGTTTTCCAGTATTCCTAAATGATTGGGCAACAAAAATGTGATTTGGTTCACAAAGTTGTGCTTTGCCTTTTGTATTTTTTTTTGTTTGTTTTTTTTTTTTTTTTTTTTTTTGAAACTTGTTTCTGTGCACTACAGTGGGAGATATCACTTTTCAGTTTTCCTGAATTCCTAATTGAACGGGTGACATACATGTGATTAAGTTTTCATAGGTGTGCTTTGCCTTTCTGTTCTTTTTTTGGAAACTTGTTTCTGTGCACTAAAGTGGGAGATATCACTTTTCAGTTCACCTGTATTCCTAATTGAGCAGGCAACAAACATGTTTCTTAGTTTACAAAGTTGTACTTAACATTTCTGTTTCATTGGAAACTTGTTCCTGTGCTGTACAGTGCGATATATCACTTTTCAGTTTTCCTGTATTCCTAATTGATCGAGCAACACACATGTGATTTATTTTACAAAGTAGTACTTTGCATTTATGTTCTTTTGTTGAAAATTTGTTCCTGTTAGGAAAAAGTTAGGATTATTGTTAAGGTTAGGGTTAATGTTAGGGGCAGGGTTAGGGTTAGGGTTAGGGTAGGGTTAGGGTTAGGTTTAGGGTTAGGGTTAGAGGTTAGGGTTAGGGTTAGGGTTAGTGTTAGGGTTAGGGTTAGGGTTATATCACTTTTCAGTTTTCCTATTATAATAATTGAATGGGCGATACATATGTGAATTAGTTTACAAAGTTGTGCTTTTCGTTTCTGTTCTTTCGATGGAAACACGTTTCTATGTTGTACAGTGCAAGATAACACTTTTCAGTTTTCCTGTATTCCTAATTGAGCAAGCAACACACATGTGATTCCGTTTAAAAGTAGTGCTTTGCTTTTCTGTTCTTTCTTTGGAAACTTGTTCCTGTGCTGTATAGTGCGATTTATCACTTTTCAGTTTTCCTGTATTCCTAATTGAGCAAGTGACACGCATGTGATTTAGTTTACAAAGTAGTGCTTTGTGCTTATGTTCTTTCATTGAAAACTTGTTCCTGTTAGGAAAAAGTTAGGGTTATGGTTAGGGTTAGGGTTAGTGTTATGGTTATGTTAGAGATAGTGTAAGCGTTAGGGCTAGGGTTAGGGGTTTGGGTTAGGATTAGGGTTACGGTTATATCACTTTTCAGTTTTCATGTTATAATAATTGAACAGGCAACACGTATATGAATTAGTTTACAAAATTGTGCTTTGCTTTTCTGTTCTTTGGATGAAAACTTGTTTCTTTTGCCATACAGTTCGATATATCACTTTTTCAGTATTCCTGTATTCCTAATTGAGCGGCGACACACATGTGATTCCGTTAAAAAGTAGTGCTTTGCTTTTCAATTCTTTTGTTGCAAACTTGTTCCTGTGCTGTACAGTGCGATATATCACTTTTCAGTTTTCCTGTTATAATAATTGAGCAGGCGACACGTATGTGAATTAGTTCACAAAGTTGTGCTTTGCTTTTCTGTTCTTTCATTGGAAACTTGTTCCTGTGCTGTACAGTGAGATATATCACTTTTCAGTTTTCCTGTATTCCTAATTGAGCAAGTGACACACATGTGATTTAGTTTACAAAGTAGTACTTTGCGTTTATGTACTTTCATTTAAAACTTGTTCCTGATGGAATTTTAGGTAAGAACTGGGAAATAGTAAGAGCTGGAGAGGACAGGGTCTCCACAAGGAGAGCAACAGAACAAGAAAATTTGAACATAGGGAACTTCCCAGAGACACATACTCAACCAAGCACTATTCATGGAGATAACCAAGAACCCCTGCACAGATGTAGCCCAGGGCAGTTCAGAGTCCAATTGGGTTACATAGTAATGTGAAGAGGGACTGCCTCTGACATAATCTGATTGGCCTGCTCTTTGATCACCTCCCTCTGGGTGGGGAGCAGCCTTACCAGGCCATAGTAGAGGACAATGCAGCCACTTTTTTTTTTTTTTAATGCAGTTTATTCAGGAACCTTGAACAATCCTCGGACCCAGGGGAAAGCCAGCCCACAGCTTAAATAGCCTCTGGGTAGCCAACCCAGGCGTGCCACGTGGGCAATGCAGATAGGTCCACATACATGGAAGCAAGCCAGATCCTCAGCCTTAGCCAAATGTGGAATTGTTCGTGACAGAGAGCACTCACCATCGGGAAGGTGGAAGGCGAAAACCAGCTCCATCTTTAAGGCATAGCATTCCGCAGCTCTCTACAGTTCCCCCTTTTTGTTTTAGACGCATCAGGCAAGAGTAGAGGTCTGATCTCTGATATTAGAAATAAATTGGGACTTTGTACTGATGTTCATTTAGGTGTCATCCACCCAAAGAGCATCAGACCCGTCCGATACCTTTTTCTCAGAGGCGGGACCTGGGGCATCAACCCGCATGCAATCAGACATGCTCTTTCTGGGGGTAAAGCGGCCGACCCTGAGAATGCAGCCACTTTTGATGTGAACTGACAGACTAAGATCAGAAAGGAGAGGAGAACCTCCCCTATTAGAGGACTTGGGGAGTGGCATGCAAGCAGAGGGAGGAGGGAGGGTCGATTTGGGAGGGAAGGAGGGAGGGGTTTATGCGGGGATGCAGAATGAATAAAGTGTAATTGATGAAAAATTTCAAAAAAAAGGGAAAAAATAATTTAAGAACCTTAAATGACTTTCAAAAGTGGAGGAAAACATGGAGTTAGTCAATTTACATGGAGTACGTCTCGCCCCTGGGGGCATGGTCTCCTGAACCTACTCAGACCTCGGACACCACCACTGCTAGTTCTAGAACTGACGCAGGATGTTCCAACGAGGGGGTTAAGGCTTCTCATAATATTTCCTATAAGCCCACACCTGTTTGTCTATATCCCCCATTTTTATTCATTATTAGCCAGATAGAGCCAAGTAATTGTGGTAATGATACTTGCTTTTTTGCCCAATGCTGTAATGCTAGTAATTTTAGGTATGCCCTGGTTACTCACATGCCTCACTGGGTGCCTGTGCCCGATGATGCCCCTCACACTATGACTCTCTTCAGACAGAAAAGGGATCTTGGAACTACAGCCACCATTGTTACTACCATCTCATTGGCGGCTGTTGGAGCTAACCTCGGGGCATTAGCCATGAATCATACTGGGCAGACTGCTCAGACCCTGAATAATTATTTAGCCAATGTTGCTCATGCCTTAGTTGTACATAAAGGAATTAATGCTCAATTAAAAGGAAGCTTGATGGTGTTCAATCAGAGGATTGACCTCGTGCAGGAGAAAATTGATACCCTCTGGCAAATCACTCAACTTGGCTGTCAATGAAAGTATGCTGGACTTTGAGTCACTAGCATATAACATGAGAATTTTTCCTGTGCTACAAATCTGTCTAAACAATTGTCGAGCTATATTTTAGGTAACTGGAATGGAGAGTTCGATACTATGATGGAACAGCTGAGAGTGGCCATTGTCACAGTAAATTCTACAAGAGTGGACGCAGGACTAGCCACAGGATTATCATCATGGATTGCTGCAGCCATGAATCATCTGAAGGAATGCGAGGGCATGGGAGCATTAGCAGGCCTTCTGGTGTTGGTTTCCTTGGTTTGCCTGTGGTATATATGCAAGATTAGAGTCTCACAACAGTGTGATGCAGCCATGACCATTCCTGCCTTTACAGCTATTGAAGCATCCCCCCAAGCATGGTTGGATACCATAAAAGGCTAAAATGTTACGCTCAGGATGCGAGGCTAAGCACTGCACTCAGGGTCAGCTGCTTTGGACCAAGAGAAGAGCATGTCTGATTGCATGCAGGTTGATACCCTAGGTCCCGCCTCTGAGAAAAGGTATTGGACTGGTCTGATGCTCTTTGGGTGGATGACACCTAAATGAACATCGGTACAGAGTCCCAATTTATTTCTAATATCAGAGATCAGACCTCTACTCTTGCCTGATGCGTCTAAAACAAAAAGGGGGAACTGTAGAGAGCTGCGGAATGCTATGCCTTAAAGATGGAGCTTGTTTCCGCCTTCCACCTTCCCGATGGTGAGTGCTCTCTGTCACGAACAATTCCACATTTGGCTAAGGCTGAGGATCTGGCTTGCTTCCATGTATGTGGACCTATCTGCATTGCCCACGTGGCACGCTTGGGTTGGCTACCCAGAGGCAATTTAAGCTGTGGGCTGGCTTTTCCCAGGGTCCGAGGATTTTTCAAGGTTCTTGAATAAACTGCATTAAAAAAAAAATAAAATAAAACATGTAAGTTGTTTCATTCTGGAAAAAAAAAAAAGAAAAAAGAAAACTTGTTCCTGTTAGGAAAAAGTTGGGGTTTTTGTTAGGGTTAGGGTTAGGGTTAGGGTTAGGGTAGGGTTAGGGTTAGGGTTAGGGTTAGCCTTATATCACTTTTCAGTTTTCCTGTTATAATAATTGAGCAGGCGACACGTATGTGAATTACTTTACAAAGTTGTGCTTTGCGTTTCTGTTCTTTCGATGAAAATTTGTTTATTTGCCGTACAGGTCGATATATCACTTTTCAGTTTTCCTGTTATAATAATTGAACATGCGACACGTATGTGAATTAGTTTACAATGTTGTCCTTTACGTTTCTCATCGTTCGAGGGAAACTTGTTTCTGTGCTGTACAGTTCGATATATCACTTTTCAATTTTCCTGTATTCCTAATTGAGCTAGCTACACACATGTGATTTAGTTTACAAAGTAGTGCTTTGCGTTTCTGTTCTTTCGTTCGAAACTTGTTCCTGTGCTGTACAGTGCGATATATCACTTTTCAATTTTCCTGTATTCCTAATTGAGTGAGCGACACACATGTGATTTAGTTTACAAAGTAGTGCATTGCGTTTCTGTTCTTTCGTTCAAAACTTTTTCCTGTGATGTACAGTGAGATATATCACTTTTCAGTTTTCCTGTTATAATAATTGAACAGGCGATACGTATGTGAATTAGTTTACAAAGTTGAGCTTTGCTTTTCTGTTCTTTCAATGAAAACTTGTTTCTATACCGTACAGTCTTGAGATAACACTTTTCAGTTTTCCTGTATTCCTAATTGAGCGAGCAACACACATGTGATTCTGTTTAAAAGTAGTGCTTTGCTTTTCTGTTCTTCTGTTCGAAACTTGTTCCTGTGCTATACAATGTGATATATCACATTTCAGTTTTCCTGTTATAATAATTTAACGGGCGACACATATGTGAATTACTTTACAAAGTTGGGCTTTGCATTTCTGTTCTTTTGATGGAAACTTGTTTCTGTGCCGTACAGTGGGAGATAACACTTTTCAGTTTTCCTGTATTCCTAATTGAGCGAGCGACACACATGTGATTCCGTTTGAAAGTAGTGCTTTGCCTTTAAGTTCTTTTGTTGAAAACTTGATCCTGTGAGGAAAAAGTTAGGGTTATTGTTTGGGTTAGGGTTAGGGTTAGGGTTAGGGTTAGGGTTAGGTTTAGGGGTTAGGGTTATGGTTAGTGTTAGGCTTATATCACGTTTCAGTTTTCCTCTTATAATAATTGAACGGGCAACACGTATGTGAATTAGTTTACAAAGTTGTGCTTTGCGTTTCTGTTCTTTCGATGGAAACTTGTTTCTATGAGGTACAGTGCAAGATATCACTTTTTAGTTTTCCTGTATTCCTAATTGAGTGGGCGACACACATGTGATTTAGTTTACAAACATGTACTTTGCCTTCCTGTTCAGTTGTTGGAAACTTGTTTCTGTGCACTACAGTGGGAGATATCACTTTTCATTTTTCCTTTATTCCTAATTGAACAGGCGACACACATGAGATTTATTTTCCAAAGTTGTGCTTTGCCTTTTTGTTCTTTCTTTGGAAACTTTTGTCTGTGCTCTAAAGTGGGAGATATCACTTTTCAGTTTTCCTGTATTCCTAATTGCGGGCGACACAAATGTGATTTTGTTTACAAAGTTGTGCTTTACCTTTCTATTCTTTTGTTGGAAACTTGTTTCTGTGCACTACAGTGGAACATATCACTTTTCAGTATTATTGTATTCCTAATTGAGCGGGTGACACACATATTATTTAGTTTACATAGTTGTGCTTTGACTTTCTCTTTTTTTTGGAAACTTGTTTCTGTGCACTACAATGTAAGATATCACTTATCAGTATTCCTGTATTTCTAATTGAATGGGCAACACACATGTGATTTAGTTTCAAAAGTTGTGCTTTGCCTTTCTGTTCTTTCATTGGAAACTTCTTTATGTACTGTAAAGTGGTAGATATAACTTTTCAGTTTTCCTGTATTCCTAATTGTACATGTTAAACACATGTTACTTAATTTACAAAGTTGTGCTTTACATTTCTGCTCTTTCTTTGGAAACTTGTTTCTGTGAGGTACAGTGCGAGATATCTCTTTTCAGTTTTCTGTGTTCATAAGTGAACTTGTGACACAAAGGAATTTAGTTTCAAAGTTGTGCTTTGAATTTCTGTTCTTTCATTGGAAACTTCTTTCTTTGCTCTAAATTGGGAGATATCACTTTTCAGTTTTCCAGTATTCCTAATTGAGCAGGCAACAAAAATGTGATTTATTTTACCAAGTTGTGCTTTGCCTTTCTATTCTTTTGTTGGAAACTTGTTTCTGTGCACTACAGTGGAAGATATCACTTTTCAGTATTCCTGTATTCCTAATTGAACGGGCAACACACGTGTGATTTAGTTTGAATGTATGCTTTGCATTTCTGTTCTTTCGTTGGAAAATTCTTTCTGTGCTCTAAAGTGAAAGATATCACTTTTCAGTTTTTCTGTTTTCTTAATTGTGCAGGCGACACACATGTTACTTAGTTTACAAGGTTGTGCTTTACATTTCTGTTCTTTGGTAGGATACTTGTTTCTGTGAGGTACAGTGCAAGATATCACTTTTCAATTTTTCTTTATTCCTAATTGACCGGACAACACAGATCTGATTTAGTTTCCAAATTTGTGCTTTGCTTTTATGTTGTTTCATTGGAAACTTCTTTGGGTGCTCTAAAGTTGGAGATATCACTTTTCAGTTTTCCTGTATTCCTAATTGAGCTGGCGACACAATTGTGATTCAGTTTACAAAGTTGTGCTTTGCCTTTCTATTCTTTCATTGGAAACTTCTTTCTGTACTCTAAAGTGGGAGATATCACTTTTCAGTTTTCCTGTATTCCTAATTGTGTAGGTTAAACACATGTTACTTAGTTTACAAAGTTGTGCTTTACATACCTGCTCTTTCGTTGGAAACTTGTTTCTGTGAGGTACAGTGGGATATATCACTTTTCAGTTTTCCTGTATTCCTAATTGAGCGAGTGACACACATGTGATTTAGTTTACATAGATGTACTTTGCCTTTTTGTTCAGTTGTTGGAAACTTGTTTCTGTGCACTACAGTGGGAGATATCACATTTCAGTTTACCTGTATTCCTAAATGAGCAGGCAACAAACATGTTTCTTAGTTTACAACCTTGTGCTTAACATTTCTGTTCTTTCGTTGGAAACTTGTTTATATGAGGTACAGTGCAAGATATCATTTTTCAGTTTTCCTGTATTCCTAAATGAGCAGGTAAAACATATGTGATTTACTTTACAAAGATGTGCTTTGCCTTTCTGTTCTATTGTTGGAAACTTGTGCACTACAGTGCGAGATATCACTTTTCAGTTTTCTTGTATTCCTAATTGAACGGGCGACACAAATGTGATTTACTTTCCAAAGTTGTGCTTTTCCTTTCTGTTCTCTCTTTGGAAACTTCTTTCTTTGTTGTAAAGCTGGAGATATCACTTTTCAGTTTTCCAGTATTCCTAAATGATTGGGCAACAAAAATGTGATTTGGTTCACAAAGTTGTGCTTTGCCTTTTGTATTTTTTTTTTTTTTTTTTTTTTTTTTTTTGAAACTTGTTTCTGTGCACTACAGTGGGAGATATCACTTTTCAGTTTTCCTGAATTCCTAATTGAACGGGTGACATACATGTGATTAAGTTTTCATAGGTGTGCTTTGCCTTTCTGTTCTTTTTTTGGAAACTTGTTTCTGTGCACTAAAGTGGGAGATATCACTTTTCAGTTCACCTGTATTCCTAATTGAGCAGGCAACAAACATGTTTCTTAGTTTACAAAGTTGTACTTAACATTTCTGTTTCATTGGAAACTTGTTCCTGTGCTGTACAGTGCGATATATCACTTTTCAGTTTTCCTGTATTCCTAATTGATCGAGCAACACACATGTGATTTATTTTACAAAGTAGTACTTTGCATTTATGTTCTTTTGTTGAAAATTTGTTCCTGTTAGGAAAAAGTTAGGATTATTGTTAAGGTTAGGGTTAATGTTAGGGGCAGGGTTAGGGTTAGGGTTAGGGTAGGGTTAGGGTTAGGTTTAGGGTTAGGGTTAGAGGTTAGGGTTAGGGTTAGGGTTAGTGTTAGGGTTAGGGTTAGGGTTATATCACTTTTCAGTTTTCCTATTATAATAATTGAATGGGCGATACATATGTGAATTAGTTTACAAAGTTGTGCTTTTCGTTTCTGTTCTTTCGATGGAAACACGTTTCTATGTTGTACAGTGCAAGATAACACTTTTCAGTTTTCCTGTATTCCTAATTGAGCAAGCAACACACATGTGATTCCGTTTAAAAGTAGTGCTTTGCTTTTCTGTTCTTTCTTTGGAAACTTGTTCCTGTGCTGTATAGTGCGATTTATCACTTTTCAGTTTTCCTGTATTCCTAATTGAGCAAGTGACATGTGATTTAGTTTACAAAGTAGTGCTTTGTGCTTATGTTCTTTCATTGAAAACTTGTTCCTGTTAGGAAAAAGTTAGGGTTATGGTTAGGGTTAGGGTTAGTGTTATGGTTATGTTAGAGATAGTGTAAGCGTTAGGGCTAGGGTTAGGGGTTTGGGTTAGGATTAGGGTTACGGTTATATCACTTTTCAGTTTTCATGTTATAATAATTGAACAGGCAACACGTATATGAATTAGTTTACAAAATTGTGCTTTGCTTTTCTGTTCTTTGGATGAAAACTTGTTTCTTTGCCATACAGTTCGATATATCACTTTTCAGTATTCCTGTATTCCTAATTGAGCGAGCGACACACATGTGATTCCGTTAAAAAGTAGTGCTTTGCTTTTCAATTCTTTTGTTGCAAACTTGTTCCTGTGCTGTACAGTGCGATATATCACTTTTCAGTTTTCCTGTTATAATAATTGAGCAGGCGACACGTATGTGAATTAGTTCACAAAGTTGTGCTTTGCTTTTCTGTTCTTTCATTGAAACTTGTTCCTGTGCTGTACAGTGAGATATATCACTTTTCAGTTTTCCTGTATTCCTAATTGAGCAAGTGACACACATGTGATTTAGTTTACAAAGTAGTACTTTGCGTTTATGTACTTTCATTTAAAACTTGTTCCTGATGGAATTTTAGGTAAGAACTGGGAAATAGTAAGAGCTGGAGAGGACAGGGTCTCCACAAGGAGAGCAACAGAACAAGAAAATTTGAACATAGGGAACTTCCCAGAGACACATACTCCAACCAAGCACTATTCATGGAGATAACCAAGAACCCCTGCACAGATGTAGCCCAGGGCAGTTCAGAGTCCAATTGGGTTACATAGTAATGTGAAGAGGGACTGCCTCTGACATAATCTGATTGGCCTGCTCTTTGATCACCTCCCTCTGGGTGGGGAGCAGCCTTACCAGGCCATAGTAGAGGACAATGCAGCCACTTTTTTTTTTTTTTAATGCAGTTTATTCAGGAACCTTGAACAATCCTCGGACCCAGGGGAAAGCCAGCCCACAGCTTAAATAGCCTCTGGGTAGCCAACCCAGGCGTGCCACGTGGGCAATGCAGATAGGTCCACATACATGGAAGCAAGCCAGATCCTCAGCCTTAGCCAAATGTGGAATTGTTCGTGACAGAGAGCACTCACCATCGGGAAGGTGGAAGGCGAAAACCAGCTCCATCTTTAAGGCATAGCATTCCGCAGCTCTCTACAGTTCCCCCTTTTTGTTTTAGACGCATCAGGCAAGAGTAGAGGTCTGATCTCTGATATTAGAAATAAATTGGGACTTTGTACTGATGTTCATTTAGGTGTCATCCACCCAAAGAGCATCAGACCCGTCCGATACCTTTTTCTCAGAGGCGGGACCTGGGGCATCAACCCGCATGCAATCAGACATGCTCTTCTTCTCTGGGAAAGCGGCCGACCCTGAGAATGCAGCCACTTTTGATGTGAACTGACAGACTAAGATCAGAAAGGAGAGGAGAACCTCCCCTATTAGAGGACTTGGGGAGTGGCATGCAAGCAGAGGGAGGAGGGAGGGTCGATTTGGGAGGGAAGGAGGGAGGGGTTTATGCGGGGATGCAGAATGAATAAAGTGTAATTGATGAAAAATTTCAAAAAAAAGGGAAAAAATAATTTAAGAACCTTAAATGACTTTCAAAAGTGGAGGAAAACATGGAGTTAGTCAATTTACATGGAGTACGTCTCGCCCCTGGGGGCATGGTCTCCTGAACCTACTCAGACCTCGGACACCACCACTGCTAGTTCTAGAACTGACGCAGGATGTTCCAACGAGGGGGTTAAGGCTTCTCATAATATTTCCTATAAGCCCACACCTGTTTGTCTATATCCCCCATTTTTATTCATTATTAGCCAGATAGAGCCAAGTAATTGTGGTAATGATACTTGCTTTTTTGCCCAATGCTGTAATGCTAGTAATTTTAGGTATGCCCTGGTTACTCACATGCCTCACTGGGTGCCTGTGCCCGATGATGCCCCTCACACTATGACTCTCTTCAGACAGAAAAGGGATCTTGGAACTACAGCCACCATTGTTACTACCATCTCATTGGCGGCTGTTGGAGCTAACCTCGGGGCATTAGCCATGAATCATACTGGGCAGACTGCTCAGACCCTGAATAATTATTTAGCCAATGTTGCTCATGCCTTAGTTGTACATAAAGGAATTAATGCTCAATTAAAGGAAGCTTGATGGTGTTCAATCAGAGGATTGACCTCGTGCAGGAGAAAATTGATACCCTCTGGCAAATCACTCAACTTGGCTGTCAATGAAAGTATGCTGGACTTTGAGTCACTAGCATATAACATGAGAATTTTTCCTGTGCTACAAATCTGTCTAAACAATTGTCGAGCTATATTTTAGGTAACTGGAATGGAGAGTTCGATACTATGATGGAACAGCTGAGAGTGGCCATTGTCACAGTAAATTCTACAAGAGTGGACGAGGACTAGCCACAGGATTATCATCATGGATTGCTGCAGCCATGAATCATCTGAAGGAATGCGAGGGCATGGGAGCATTAGCAGGCCTTCTGGTGTTGGTTTCCTTGGTTTGCCTGTGGTATATATGCAAGATTAGAGTCTCACAACAGTGTGATGCAGCCATGACCATTCCTGCCTTTACAGCTATTGAAGCATCCCCCAAGCATGGTTGGATACCATAAAAGGCTAAAATGTTACGCTCAGGATGCGAGGCTAAGCACTGCACTCAGGGTCAGCTGCTTTGGACCAAGAGAAGAGCATGTCTGATTGCATGCAGGTTGATACCCTAGGTCCCGCCTCTGAGAAAAGGTATTGGACTGGTCTGATGCTCTTTGGGTGGATGACACCTAAATGAACATCGGTACAGAGTCCCAATTTATTTCTAATATCAGAGATCAGACCTCTACTCTTGCCTGATGCGTCTAAAACAAAAAGGGGGAACTGTAGAGAGCTGCGGAATGCTATGCCTTAAAGATGGAGCTTGTTTCCGCCTTCCACCTTCCCGATGGTGAGTGCTCTCTGTCACGAACAATTCCACATTTGGCTAAGGCTGAGGATCTGGCTTGCTTCCATGTATGTGGACCTATCTGCATTGCCCACGTGGCACGCTTGGGTTGGCTACCCAGAGGCAATTTAAGCTGTGGGCTGGCTTTTCCCAGGGTCCGAGGATTTTTCAAGGTTCTTGAATAAACTGCATTAAAAAAAAATAAAATAAAACATGTAAGTTGTTTCATTCTGGAAAAAAAAAAAGAAAAAAGAAAACTTGTTCCTGTTAGGAAAAAGTTGGGGTTTTTGTTAGGGTTAGGGTTAGGGTTAGGGTTAGGGTAGGGTTAGGGTTAGGGTTAGGGTTAGCCTTATATCACTTTTCAGTTTTCCTGTTATAATAATTGAGCAGGCGACACGTATGTGAATTACTTTACAAAGTTGTGCTTTGCGTTTCTGTTCTTTTCGATGAAAATTTGTTTATTTGCCGTACAGGTCGATATATCACTTTTCAGTTTTCCTGTTATAATAATTGAACATGCGACACGTATGTGAATTAGTTTACAATGTTGTCCTTTACGTTTCTCATCGTTCGAGGGAAACTTGTTTCTGTGCTGTACAGTTCGATATATCACTTTTCAATTTTCCTGTATTCCTAATTGAGCTAGCTACACACATGTGATTTAGTTTACAAAGTAGTGCTTTGCGTTTCTGTTCTTTCGTTCGAAACTTGTTCCTGTGCTGTACAGTGCGATATATCACTTTTCAATTTTCCTGTATTCCTAATTGAGTGAGCGACACACATGTGATTTAGTTTACAAAGTAGTGCATTGCGTTTCTGTTCTTTTCGTTCAAAACTTTTTTCCTGTGATGTACAGTGAGATATATCACTTTTCAGTTTTCCTGTTATAATAATTGAACAGGCGATACGTATGTGAATTAGTTTACAAAGTTGAGCTTTGCTTTTCTGTTCTTTCAATGAAAACTTGTTTCTATACCGTACAGTGCGAGATAACACTTTTCAGTTTTCCTGTATTCCTAATTGAGCGAGCAACACACATGTGATTCTGTTTAAAAGTAGTGCTTTGCTTTTCTGTTCTTCTGTTCGAAACTTGTTCCTGTGCTATACAATGTGATATATCACATTTCAGTTTTCCTGTTATAATAATTTAACGGGCGACACATATGTGAATTACTTACAAAGTTGGGCTTTGCATTTCTGTTCTTTTGATGGAAACTTGTTTCTGTGCCGTACAGTGGGAGATAACACTTTTCAGTTTTCCTGTATTCCTAATTGAGCGAGCGACACACATGTGATTCCGTTTGAAAGTAGTGCTTTGCCTTTAAGTTCTTTTGTTGAAAACTTGATCCTGTGAGGAAAAAGTTAGGGTTATTGTTAGGGTTAGGGTTAGGGTTAGGGTTAGGGTTAGGGTTAGGTTTAGGGGTTAGGGTTATGGTTAGTGTTAGGCTTATATCACGTTTCAGTTTTCCTCTTATAATAATTGAGCAGGCAACACGTATGTGAATTAGTTTACAAAGTTGTGCTTTGCGTTTCTGTTCTTTCGATGGAAACTTGTTTCTATGAGGTACAGTGCAAGATATCACTTTTTAGTTTTCCTGTATTCCTAATTGAGTGGGCGACACACATGTGATTTAGTTTACAAACATGTACTTTGCCTTCCTGTTCAGTTGTTGGAAACTTGTTTCTGTGCACTACAGTGGGAGATATCACTTTTCATTTTTCCTTTATTCCTAATTGAACAGGCGACACACATGAGATTTATTTTCCAAAGTTGTGCTTTGCCTTTTTGTTCTTTCTTTGGAAACTTTTGTCTGTGCTCTAAAGTGGGAGATATCACTTTTCAGTTTTCCTGTATTCCTAATTGCGGGCGACACAAATGTGATTTTGTTTACAAAGTTGTGCTTTACCTTTCTATTCTTTTGTTGGAAACTTGTTTCTGTGCACTACAGTGGAACATATCACTTTTCAGTATTATTGTATTCCTAATTGAGCGGGTGACACACATATTATTTAGTTTACATAGTTGTGCTTTGACTTTCTCTTCTTTTTTTGGAAACTTGTTTCTGTGCACTACAATGTAAGATATCACTTATCAGTATTCCTGTATTTCTAATTGAATGGGCAACACACATGTGATTTAGTTTCAAAAGTTGTGCTTTGCCTTTCTGTTCTTTCATTGGAAACTTCTTTATGTACTGTAAAGTGGTAGATATAACTTTTCAGTTTTCCTGTATTCCTAATTGTACATGTTAAACACATGTTACTTAATTTACAAAGTTGTGCTTTACATTTCTGCTCTTTCTTTGGAAACTTGTTTCTGTGAGGTACAGTCTTGAGATATCTCTTTTCAGTTTTCTGTGTTCATAAGTGAACTTGTGACACAAAGGAATTTAGTTTCAAAGTTGTGCTTTGAATTTCTGTTCTTTCATTGGAAACTTCTTTCTTTGCTCTAAATTGGGAGATATCACTTTTCAGTTTTCCAGTATTCCTAATTGAGCAGGCAACAAAAATGTGATTTATTTTACCAAGTTGTGCTTTGCCTTTCTATTCTTTTGTTGGAAACTTGTTTCTGTGCACTACAGTGGAAGATATCACTTTTCAGTATTCCTGTATTCCTAATTGAACGGGCAACACACGTGTGATTTAGTTTCGAATGTATGCTTTGCATTTCTGTTCTTTCGTTGGAAAATTCTTTCTGTGCTCTAAAGTGAAAGATATCACTTTTCAGTTTTTCTGTTTTCTTAATTGTGCAGGCGACACACATGTTACTTAGTTTACAAGGTTGTGCTTTACATTTCTGTTCTTTGGTAGGATACTTGTTTCTGTGAGGTACAGTGCAAGATATCACTTTTCAATTTTTCTTTATTCCTAATTGACCGGACAACACAGATCTGATTTAGTTTCCAAATTTGTGCTTTGCTTTTATGTTGTTTCATTGGAAACTTCTTTGGGTGCTCTAAAGTTGGAGATATCACTTTTCAGTTTTCCTGTATTCCTAATTGAGCTGGCGACACAATTGTGATTCAGTTTACAAAGTTGTGCTTTGCCTTTCTATTCTTTCATTGGAAACTTCTTTCTGTACTCTAAAGTGGGAGATATCACTTTTCAGTTTTCCTGTATTCCTAATTGTGTAGGTTAAACACATGTTACTTAGTTTACAAAGTTGTGCTTTACATACCTGCTCTTTCGTTGGAAACTTGTTTCTGTGAGGTACAGTGGGATATATCACTTTTCAGTTTTCCTGTATTCCTAATTGAGCGAGTGACACACATGTGATTTAGTTTACATAGATGTACTTTGCCTTTTTGTTCAGTTGTTGGAAACTTGTTTCTGTGCACTACAGTGGGAGATATCACATTTCAGTTTACCTGTATTCCTAAATGAGCAGGCAACAAACATGTTTCTTAGTTTACAACCTTGTGCTTAACATTTCTGTTCTTTCGTTGGAAACTTGTTTATATGAGGTACAGTGCAAGATATCATTTTTCAGTTTTCCTGTATTCCTAAATGAGCAGGTAAAACATATGTGATTTACTTTACAAAGATGTGCTTTGCCTTTCTGTTCTATTGTTTGAAACTTGTGCACTACAGTGCGAGATATCACTTTTCAGTTTTCTTGTATTCCTAATTGAACAGGCGACACAAATGTGATTTACTTTCCAAAGTTGTGCTTTTCCTTTCTGTTCTCTCTTTGAAACTTCTTTCTTTGTTGTAAAGCTGGAGATATCACTTTTCAGTTTTCCAGTATTCCTAAATGATTGGGCAACAAAAATGTGATTTAGTTCACAAAGTTGTGCTTTGCCTTCTGTATTTTTTTGTTTTTTTTTTTTTTTTTTTTTAAACTTGTTTCTGTGCACTAAAGTGGGAGATATCACTTTTCAGTTTTCCTGAATTCCTAATTGAACGGGTGACATACATGTGATTAAGTTTTCATAGGTGTGCTTTGCCTTTCTGTTCTTTTTTTGGAAACTTGTTTCTGTGCACTAAAGTGGGAGATATCACTTTTCAGTTCACCTGTATTCCTAATTGAGCGGGAGACACACATGTTACTGAGTTTACAACGTTGTGCTTAACATTTCTGTTCTTTCGTTGGAAACTTGTTTCTGTGAGGTACAGTCAAGAGATATCACTTTTCAGTTTTCTGTATTCATAAGTGACCGGGAGACACAAAGGAGATTTAGTTTCCAAAGTTGTGCTTTGTGTTTCTGTTCTTTCATTGGAAACTTCTTTCTTTGCTCTAAATTGGGAGATATCACTTTTCAGTTTTCCAGTATTCCTAATTGTGCAGGTTAAACACATGTTACTTAGTTTATAAAGTTGTGCTTTACATTTCTGCTCATTCCTTGGAAACTTGTTTTTGTAAGTTACAGTGTGAGATATCACTTTTCAGTTTTCCTGTATTCCCAATTGAACAGGCGACAAACATGTGATTTATTTTCCAAAGTTTTTCTTTGCGTTTCTGTTCTTTCATGGGAAACTTCTTCCTGTGCTGTAAAGTGGGAGATATCACTTTTCAGTTTTCCTGTATTCCTAATTGAGCGGGGGACACAAATGTGATTCACTTTACAAAATTGTGCTTTAGCTTTCTATTCTTTTGTTGGAAACTTGTTTCTGTGAGGTACAGTGTGAGATATCACTTTTCAGTTTTCCTGTATTCCTAATTGAACTGGCGACACAAATGTGATTTACTTTCCAAAGTTGTGCTCTTCCTTTCTGTTCTTTCTTTGGTAACTTCTTTCTGTGCTCTAAGTGGGCAATATCACTTTTCAGTTTTCCTGTATTCCTAATTGAGCAGGCAACAAACATGTTTCTTAGTTTACAAAGTTGTACTTAACATTTCTGTTTCATTGGAAACTTGTTTCTGTGAGGTACAGTGCTAGATATCACTTTTCAGTTTTCCTGTATTCCTAATTGAGTGAGTGACACACATGTGATTTATTTTACAAAGATGTGCTTTGCCTTTCTGTTCTTTTGTTGGAAACTTGGTTCTGTGCACTACAGTGGGAGATATCACTTTTCAGTTTTCCTGTATTCCCAATTGAACAGGTGACAAACATGTGATTTATTTTCCAAAGTTGTGCTTTGCCTTTCTGTTCTTTCTTTGGAAACTTCTTTCTGTGCTCTAAAGTGGGAGATATGACTTTTCAGTATTCCTGTATTCCTAATTGAGTGGGTGACACACATATGATTTAGTTTACTTAGTTGTGCTTTGCCTTTCTGATCTTTTTTCGGAAACTTGTTTCTGTGCACTACAGTGGGCAATATCACTTTTCTGTTTACCAGTATTCCTGACTGATTGGGGGACACACATGTTACTTAGTTTACAAAGTTGTGCTTAACATTTCTGTTCTTTCGTTGGAAACTTGTTTCTGTGAGGTACAGTGGGAGATATCACTTTTCAGTTTTCTGTATTCATAAGTGAACGGGAGACACACATGTGATTTATTTTACAAAGATGTGCTTTGCCTTTCTGTTCTTTTGATGGAAACTTGGTTCTGTGCACTACAGTTGGAGATATCACTTTTCAGTTTTCCTGTATTCCCAATTGAACAGGTGACAAACATGTGATTCATTTTCCAAAGTTGTGCTTTGCCTTTCTGTTCTTTCTTTGGAAACTTCTTTCTGTGCTCTAATTGGGAGATATCACTTTTCAATTTTGCAGTATTCATATTTGAGCGGGCTACAAATATGTGATTTAGATTAAAAGTTGTGCTTTGCCTTTCTGTTTTTGTTGTTGTTGCTGTTGTTGTTGGAAACTTGTTTCTGTGTACCACAGTGGGAGATATCACTTTTCAGTTTTCCTGTATTCCCAATTGAACAGGCAACAAACATGTGATTTATTTTCCAAAGTTGTGCTTTTTCGTTTCTGTTCTTTCATGGGAAACTTCTTTCTGTGCTCTAAAGTGGGAGATATCACTGTTCAGTTTTCCTGTTTCCTAATTGAGCTGGCGACACAAATGTGATTTTGTTTACAAAGTTGTGCTCTGCCTCTCTGTTCTTTTGTTGGAAAATTGTTTCTGTGCACTACAGTAGAAGATATCACTTTTCATTATTCCTGTATTCCTAATTTAGCCGGTGACACATGTATGATTTAGTTTACTTAGTTGTGCTTTGCCTTTCTGTTCTTTTTTTGGAAACTTGTTTCTGTGCACTACAGTGGTAGATATCACTTTTCAGTTTACCTGTATTCTTAATTGAGCGGGAGACACACATGTTACTGATTTTACAACGTTATGTTTAACATTTCTGTTCTTTCTTTGAAACTTGTTTCTGTGAGGTACAGGAGATATCACTTTTCAGTTTTCTGTATTCATAAGAGAACGGACAACACAAAGGGGATTTAGTTTCCAAAGTTGTGCTTTGCGTTTCTGTTCTTTCATTGGAAACTTCTTTCTTTGCTCTAATTGGGAGATATCAATTTTCAATTTTGCAGTATTCATATTTGAGCGGGCTACAAAAATGTGATTTAGTTTAAAAGTTGTGCTTTGCCTTTCTGTTTTTTGTTGTTGTTGTTGGAAACTTGTTTCTGTGCACCACAGTGGGAGATATCACTTTTCAGTTTTCCTGTATTCCCAATTGAACAGGCGACAAACATGTGATTTATTTTCCAAAGTTGTGCTTTTCCTTTCTGTTCTTTCATGGAAAACTTCTTTCTGTGCTCTAAAGTGGGAGATATCACTTTTCAGTATTCCTGTATTCCTAATTGAGTGGGTGACACACATATGATTTAGTTTACTTAGTTGTGCTTTGCCTTAGTGATCTTTTTTCGGAAACTTGTTTCTGTGCACTACAGTGGGCAATATCACTTTTCTGTTTACCTGTATTCCCTACTGATTGGGGGACACACATGTTACTTAGTTTACAAAGTTGTGCTTAACATTTCTGTTCTTTCTTTGGAAACTTGTTTCTGTGAGGTACAGTGTGAGATATCACTTTTCAGTTTTCTGTATTCATAAGTGAACGGGCAACAGAAAGGGGATTTAGTTTCCAAAGTTGTGCTTTGCGTTTCTGTTCTTTCATTGGAAACTTCTTTCTTTGCTCTAATTGGGAGATATCACTTTTCAATTTTGCAGTATTCATATTTGAGCGGGCTACAGAAATGTGATTTAGTTTAAAAGTTGTGCTTTGCCTTTCTGTTTTTTGTTGTTGTTGTTGTTGGAAAATTGTTTCTGTGCACCACAGTGGGAGATATCACTTTTCAGTTTCCTGTATTCCCAATTGAACAGGCGACAAACGTGATTTATTTTCCAAAGTTGTTTTTTGCGTTTCTGTTCTTTCATGAGAAACTTCTTCCTGTGCTGTAAAGTGGGAGATATCACTTTTCAGTATTCCTGTATTCCTAATTGAGTGGGTGACACACATATGATTTAGTTTACTTAGTTGTGCTTTGCCTTTCTGATCTTTTTTCGGAAACTTGTTTCTGTGCACTACAGTGGGCAATATCACTTTTCTGTTTACCTGTATTCCCTACTGATTGGGGGACACACATGTTACTTAGTTTACAAAGTTGTGCTTTGCCTTTCTATTCTTTTGTTGGAAACTTGTTTCTGTGAGGTACAGTGTGAGATATCACTTTTCAGTTTTCCTGTATTCATAATTGAACGGGCAACAAAAATGTGATTTATTTCCAAAGTTGTGCTTTTCCTTTCTGTTCTTCCTTTGGAAACTTCTTTCTGTGCTCTAAGTGGGCAATATCACTTTTCAGTTTTCCTGTATTCCTAATTGAGCAGGCGACAAAAGAGTTTCTTAGTTTACAAAGTTGTACTGAACATTTCTCTTTCATTGGAAACTTGTTTCTGTGAGGTACAGTGCTAGATATCACTTTTCAGTTTTCCTGTATTCCTAATTGAGCGGGTGACACACATGTGATTTATTTTACAAAGATGTGCTTTGCCTTTCTGTTCTTTTGTTGGAAACTTGGTTCTGTGCACTACAGTGGGAGATATCACTTTTCAGTTTTCCTGTATTCCCAATTGAACAGGCGACAAACATGTGATTTATTTTCCACAGTTGTGCTTTGCCTTTCTGTTCTTTCATGGAAAATTTCTTTCTGTGCTCTAAAGTGGGAGATATCACTTTTCAGTATTCCTGTATTCCTAATTGAGTGGGTGACACACATATGATTTAGTTTACTTAGTTGTGCTTTGCCTTTCTGATCTTTTTTCGGAAACTTGTTTCTGTGCACTACAGTGGGCAATATCACTTTTCTGTTTACCTGTATTCCTGACTGATTGAGGGACACACATGTTACTTAGTTTACAAAGTTGTGCTTAACATTTCTGTTTTTTCATTGGAAACTTGTTTCTGTGAGGTACAGTGCGAGATATCAATTTTCAGTTTTCTGTATTCATAAGTGAACGGGCGACACAAAGGGAATTTATTTTCCAAAGTTGTGCTTTGCGTTTCTGTTCTTTCATTGGACACTTCTTTCTTTGCTCTAATTGGGAGATATCACTTTTCAATTTTGCAGTATTCATATTTGAGCGGGCTACAAAAATGTGATTTAGTTTAAAAGTTGTGCTTTGCCTTTCTTTTTTTTGTTGTTGTTGTTTTGTGTTGTTGTTGGAAACTTTTTTCTGTGCACAGTAGTGCACTTTTCAGTTTTCCTGTATTCCCAATTGAACAGGCGACAAACGTGATTTATTTTCCAAGTTGTTCTTTGCGTTTCTGTTCTTTCATGGGAAACTTCTTTCTGTGCTCTAAAGTGGGAGATATCACTTTTCAGTTTTACTGTATTCCTAATTGAGCGGGCGACACAAATGTGATTTTGTTAACAAAGTTGTGCTCTGCCTTTCTGTTCTTTCATGGGAAACTTCTTTCTGTGCTCTAAAGTGGGAGATATCACTTTTCAGTTTTACTGTATTCCTAATTGAGCGGGCGACACAAATGTGATTTACTTTCCAAAGTTGTGCTTTTCCTTTCTGTTCTTTCTTTGGAAACTTCTTTCTGTGCTCTAAGTGGGCAATATCACTTTTCAGTTTTCCTGTATTCCTAATTGTCCAGGTTAAACACATGTTACTTAGTTTACAAGTTGTGATTTATATTTCTGCTCTTTCGTTGGAAACTTGTTTTTTTTTTTTTTTTTTTTTTTACAGATCACATTGGTTTTATTGTGAATTTTTTTTTCCATAATTTTATTTTTTCATTAGTTACATTTTTTTGTTGATTCTGTATCCCAGTTGTATCCCTCATTCCCTCCCCAATCCCACCCTCCCTCCCTCATCTCCTCCCTGTCCCTCCAAGTTCACTAATTGAGGGGGAGGACCTCCTTACTTTCATATGACTCGCTTTTGTTAGGTATTTTCCGGACTGTCTGCAAAGTCCTCCTCTGTCAGTTTTAACAGTACTGGTCCTCCCTTGGGGGTGGGGAGGTCCAAGAGCCAGTCATTGAGTTCATGTTAGAAATAGTCCTTGTTCCCCTTACTATGGGAAACCAATTGATTACTGAGCTATCACGGGTCACATCTGAGCAGAGGTTCTAGGTTTTATCCTCTCATGGACTTTGGTTGAGTGTCCATCTCAGAAAAGACCCTGTGCCCAGATACGTTTGGTCCTTGTGGAGCTCCTATCCTTTCCACATCAAACTCCCCTTCTTTCATATGATTCTCTGCACTCTGCCAAAGGTTTGGTTGTGAGTCTTAGTATCTATTTTTACAGTGCAAGATATCACTTTTCAGTTTTCCTGTATTCCTAATTGAGCGGGTGACACACATGTGATTTATTTTACAAAGATGTGCTTTGCCTTTTGTTCTTTTGTTCTTGGTTTTTTTGTAGGAGAATCACTTTTCAGTTTTCCTGTATTCCTAATTGAGGGGTGACACACATGTTATTTAGTTTACAAATATCACATTTCTTTCTTTGTTGGAAAGTTTACCTGTGAGATATCACTTTTCAGTTTTCCTGTATTCCTAATTGATTTATTTTTCCAAAGTTGTGCTTTGCCTTTCTGTTCGACACACATGATATCACTTTTCAGTTTTTTATTCCTAAAAGACACAAATGTGATTTTACAAATTTCTTTCTCATTCTTTCTTTTGAAACTTGTTTCTGTGAGTTACAGTGTGAGATATCACTTTTCAGTTTTCCTGTATTCCTAATTGAACAGGCGACACAAATGTGATTTTAGTTTACAAAGTTTGTGTTTTTTGCCTTTCTTTTCTTTTGTTGGAAACTTGTTTCTATGCTCTAAAGTGGGAGATATCACTTTTCAGTTTTCCTGTATTCCTAATTGAATGGGTGACACAAATGTGATTTATTTTCCAAAGTTGTGCTTTTCCTTTCTGTTCTTTTTTTGGAAACTTCTTTCTGTGCTCTAAGTGGGCAATATCACTTTTCAGTTTTCCTGTATTCCTAATTGAGGGCGACAAAACATGTTACTTAGTTTCCAGTTGTGCTTTACATTTCTGTTATTCATTGGAAACTTGTTTCTGTGAGTTACATGAGATATCACTTTTCAGTTTTCCTTATTCCTAATTGAGTTGTGACACACATTGATTTATTTCAAAGATGTGCTCTTTCTGTTCTTTTGTTGGAAACTTGTTTCTGTGAGATACAGTGGGAGATATCACTTTTCAGTTTTCCTGTATTCCTAATTGAGAGGGTGACACACATGTGATTTATTTTACAAAGATGTGCTTTGCCTTTCTGTTCTTTTGTTGGAAACTTGTTTCTGTGCACTACAGTGGGAGATATCACTTTTCAGTTTTACCTGTATTCCTGATTGAGCAGGCGACACACATGTTATTTAGTTTACAAAGTTGTGCTTTACATTTCTGCTCTTTCCTTTGAAACTTGTTTCTGTGAGTTACAGTGTGAGATATCACTTTTCAGTTTTCCTGTATTCCTAATTGAACAGGGTGACACACACGTGATTTATTTTACAAAGATGTGCTTTGCCTTTCTGTTCTTTTGTTGGAAACTTGGTTCTGTGCACTACAGTGGGAGATATCACTTTTCAGTTTTCCTGTATTCCCAATTGAACAGGGCGACACACATGTGATTTATTTTCCAAAGTTGTGCGTTGCCTTTCTTTCTTTTGGAAAACTTCTTTCTATGCTCTAAAGTGGGAGATATCACTTTTCAGTTTTCCTGTATTCCTAATTGATTGGGGGACACAAATGTGATTTACTTTCCAAAGTTGTGCTTTTCCTTTCTCTTATTTCTTTGGAAACTTCTTTCTGTCCTCTAAGTGGGCAATATCACTTTTCAGTTTTCCTGTATTCCTAATTGTCCAGGTTAAACACATGTTACTTAGTTTACAAAGTTGTGCTTTTACATTTCTGTTCTTTCATTGGAAACTTGTTTCTTTGAGGTACATTGGGAGATATCACTTTTCAGTTTTCCTGTATTTCTATAATTGAGAGGGTGACACAAATGTGATTTATTTTACAAAAGATGTTTTTTGCCTTTCTGTTCTGTTGTTGGAAACTTTTTTCTGTGCACTACAGTAGGAGATATCACTTTTCAGTTTTCCTTTATTCCTAATTGAACAGGCGACAAATATGTGATTTATTTTCCAATGTTGTGCTTTTGTTGTTGCTGTTCTTTCATGGGAAACTTCTTTCTGTGCTCTAAAGTGGGAGATATCACTTTTCAGTTTTCCTGTATTCCAAATTGAGCGGGCGACACAAATGTGATTCATTTTACAAAATTGTGCTTTGCCTTTCTATTCTTTTTTTGGAAACTTTTTTCTGTGCACTACATTGGGAGATATCACTTTTCAGTTTTCCTGTATTCCTAATTGAATGGGCGACACAAATGTGATTTAATTTCCAAAGTTGTGCTTTTCCTTTCTGTTCTTTCTTTGGAAACTTCTTTCTGTGCTCTAAGTGGGCAATATCACTTTTCAGTTTTCCTGTATTCCTAATTGTTTAAACCCAAAGTTGTGCTTTTATTTCTGTTCTTTCTTTGAAAATTGAGTGAGCAATATCACTTTTCAGTTTTCCTGTATTCCTAATTGTCCAGGTGACAAACATGTTTCTTAGTTTACAAAGTTGTGCTTAACATTTCTGTTTCATTGGAAACTTGTTTCTGTGAGGTACAGTGGAGATATCACTTTTCAGTTTTCCTGTATTCCTAATTGAGTGGGTGACACACATGTGATTTATTTTACAAAGATGTGCTTTTTATTGTTCTTTTCATTTGGAAACTTGTTTCTGTGCACTACAGTGGGAGATATCACTTTTCAGTTTTCCTGTATTCCTAATTGAGGGGTGACAAACATTTTATTTTACAAAAGAAATTTCTGTTTCATTTGGAAACTTGTTTCAGTTACAGTAGGAGATATCACTTTTCAGTTTTCCTGTATTCCCAATTGAACAGGCGACACACATGTGATTTATTTTACAAAGATGTGCTTTGCCTTTCTGTTCTTTTTGTTGGAAACTTCTTTCTGTGCACTACAGTGGGAGATATCACTTTTCAGTTTTCCTGTATTCCCAATTGAACAGGCGACACAAATGTGATTTATTTTCCAAAGTTGTGCTTTGCCTTTCTGTTTATTTCATGAAAACTTCTTTCTGTGCTCTAAAGTGGGAGATATCACTTTTCAGTTTTCCTGTATTCCTAATTGTCCAGGTTAACACAAATGTGATTTTGTTTACAAAGTTGTGCTTTGCCTTTCTATTCTTTTTTCTTTGGAAACTTGTTTCTGTGAGGCACTACAGTGGAAGATATCACTTTTCAGTTTTCCTGTATTCCTAATTGAGCAGGGTGACACAAATGTGATTTAGTTTACAAAATTGTGCTTTGCCTTTCTGTTCTTTGTTGGAAACTTGGTTTCTTTGCACTACAGTAGGAGATATCACTTTTCAGTTTTCCTTTATTCCTAATTGAACGGGTGACACAAATGAGATTTATTTTCCAAAGTTGTGCTTTGCCTTTTGTTGTTCTTTTGGAAAACTTTTTCTGTGCTGTAAAGGGAGATATCACTTTTCAGTTTTCCTGTATTCCTAATTGAACGGGCGACACAAATGTGATTTTGTTTCCAAAGTTGTGCTTTGCCTTTCTGTTCTTTTTGTTGGAAACTTGTTTCTGTGTTCTACAGTGGAAGATATCACTTTTCAGTTTTCCTGTATTCCTAATTGAGCAGGCGACAAACAAATGTGATTTAGTTTACAAAGTTGTGCTTTGCCTTTCTATTCTTTTGTTGGAAACTTGTTTCTGTGTGGTACATTGGGAGATATCACTTTTCAGTTTTCCTGTATTCCTAATTGAATGGGTGACACAAATGTGATTTAATTTCCAAAGTTGTGCTTTTCCTTTCTGTTCTTTTTTTGAAACTTCTTTCTGTGCTCTAAGTGGGCAATATCACTTTTCAGTTTTCCTGTATTCCTAATTGAGCAGGCGACAAACATGTTTCTTAGTTTACAAAGTTGTACTTAATATTTCTGTTTCATTGGAAACTTGTTTCTGTGAGGTACAGTACAGTGAGATATCACTTTTCAGTTTTCCTGTATTCCTAATTGAGTGGGTGACACACATGTGATTTATTTTACAAAGATGTGCTTTGCCTTTCTGTTCTTTTGTTGGAAACTTGGTTCTGTGCACTACAGTGGGAGATATCACTTTTCAGTTTTCCTGTATTCCTAATTGAGCAGGCGACAAACATGTTTCTTAGTTTACAAAGTTGTACTTAACATTTCTGTTTCATTGGAAACTTGTTTCTGTGAGGTACAGTGTGAGATATCACTTTTCAGTTTTCCTGTATTCCTAATTGAGCGGTTGACACACATGTGATTTATTTTACAAAGATGTGCTTTGCCTTTCTGTTCTTTTGTTGAAACTTGTTTCTGTGCACTACAGTGGGAGATATCACTTTTCAGTTTTCCTGTATTCCCAATTGAACAGGCGACAAACGTGATTTATTTTCCAAAGTTGTGCTTTGCCTTTCTGTTCTTTCATGGAAAACTTCTCTTTCTGTGCTCTAAAGTGGGAGATATCACTTTTCAGTATTCCTGTATTCTTAATTGAGTGGGTGACACAAATATGATTTATTTTCCTTAGTTGTGCTTTGCCTTTCTGATCTTTTTTGGAAACTTGTTTCTGTGCACTACAGTGGGCAATATCACTTTTCTGTTTACCTGTATTCCTGACTGATTGGGGACACACATGTTACTTAGTTTACAAAGTTGTGCTTAACATTTCTGTTTTTTCGTTGGAAACTTGTTTCTGTGAGGTTGAGATATCACTTTTCAGTTTTCTGTATTCATAAGTGAACGGGCAACACAAAGGGAATTTATTTTCCAAAGTTGTGCTTTATGTTTCTGTTCTTTCATTGAAACTTCTTTCTTTGCTCTAATTGGGAGATATCACTTTTCAATTTTGCAGTATTCATATTTGAGCGGGCTACAAAAATGTGATTTAGTTTAAATGTTGTGCTTTGCCTTTCTGTTTTTTTTTTGTTGTTTTTGTTGTTGTTGGAAACTTTTCTGTGCACCACAGTGGGAGATATCACTTTTCAGTTTTCCTGTATTCCCAATTGAACAGGCGACAAGCGTGATTTATTTTCCAAAGTTGTTCTTTGCGTTTCTGTTCTTTCATGGGATACTTCTTTCTGTGCTTTAAAGTGGGAGATATCACGTTTCAGTTTTACTGTATTCCTAATTGAGCAGGCGAAACAAATGTGATTTTGTTTACAAAGTTGTGCTCTGCCTTTCTGTTCTTTTTGTTGGAAACTTGTTTCTGTGTGGTACAGTTGGGAGATGTAACTTTTCAGTTTTCCTGTATTCCTAATTGAATGGGCGACACAAATGTGATTTACTTTCCAAAGTTGTGCTTTTCCTTTCTGTTCTTTCTTTGAAACTTCTTTCTGTGCTCTAAGTGTGCAATATCACTTTTCAGGTTTCCTGTATTCCTAATTGTCCAGGTTAAACAAATGTTACTTAGTTTACAAGTTGTGCTTTATATTTCTGCTCTTTCGTTGGAAACTTGTTTCTATGAGATACAGTGCGAGATATCACTTTTCAGTTTTCCTGTATTCCTAATTGAGCGGGTGACACACATGTGATTTATTTTACAAAGATGTGCTTTGCCTTTCTGTTCTTTTGTTGGAAATTTGGTTCTGTGCACTACAGTGGGAGATATCACTTTTCAGTTTACCTGTATTCCTGATTGAGGGGGCGACACACATGTTACTTAGTTTACAAAGTTGTGCTTTACATTTCTGCTCATTCCTCGGAAACTTGTTTCTGTGAGTTACAGTGTGAGATATCACTTTTCAGTTTTCCTGTATTCCTAATTGAGCGGGTGACACACACGTGATTTATTTTACAAAGATGTGCTTTGCCTTTCTGTTCTTTTGTTGGAAACTTGGTTCTGTGCACTACAGTGGGAGATATCACTTTTCAGTTTTCCTGTATTCCCAATTGAACAGGCGACACACATGTGATTTATTTTCCAAAGTTGTGCGTTGCCTTTCTTTTCTTTCATGGAAAACTTCTTTCTATGCTCTAAAGTGGGAGATATCACTTCTCAGTTTTCCTGTATTCCTAATTGCCAGCGACACAAATGTGATTTACTTTCCAAAGTTGTGCTTTTCCTTTCTCTTATTTCTTTGAAACTTCTTTCTGTCCTCTAAGTGGGCAATATCACTTTTCAGTTTTCCTGTATTCCTAATTGTCCAGGTTAAACACATGTTACTTAGTTTACAAAGTTATGCTTTACATTTCTGCTCTTTCGTTGGAAACTTGTTTCTATGAGGTACAGTCTGAGATATCACTTTTCAGTTTTCCTGTATTCCTAATTGAGAGGGTGACACACGTGTGATTTATTTTACAAAGATGTGCTTTGCCTTTCTGTTCTGTTGTTGGAAACTTGGTTCTGTGCACTACAGTAGGAGATATCACTTTTCAGTTTTCCTTTATTCCTAATTGAACGGGCGACACATATGAGATTTATTTTCCAAAGTTGTGCTTTGCCTTGCTGTTCTTTCATGGAAAACTTCTTTCTGTGCTGTAAAGAGGGAGATATCACTTTTCAGTTTTCCTGTATTCCTAATTGAACAGGCGACACAAATGTGATTTTGTTTACAAAGTTGTGCTTTGCCTTTCTATTCTTTTGTTGGAAACTTGTTTCTGTGCACTACAGTGGAAGATATCACTTTTCAGTTTTCCTGTATTCCTAATTGAGCAGGCGACACAAATGTGATTTAGTTTACAAAATTGTGCTTTGCCTTTCTATTCTTTTGTTGGAAACTTTTATCTGTGCACTACATTGGGAGATATCACTTTTCAGTTTTCCTGTATTCCTAATTGAATGGGCGACACAAATGTGACTTAATTTCCAAAGTTGTGCTTTTCCTTTCTGTTCTTTCTTTGGAAACTTCTTTCTGTGCTCTAAGTGGGCAATATCACTTTTCAGTTTTCCTGTATTCCTAATTGAGCAGGCGACAAACATGTTTCTTAGTTTACAAAGTTGTACTTAATATTTCTGTTTCATTGGAAACTTGTTTCTATGAGATACAGTGCGAGATATCACTTTTCAGTTTTCCTGTATTCCTAATTGAGCGGGTGACATACATGTGATTTATTTTACAAAGATGTGCTTTGCCTTTCTGTTCTTTTGTTGGAAATTTGGTTCTGTGCACTACAGTGGGAGATATCACTTTTCAGTTTACCTGTATTCCTGATTGAGGGGGCGACACACATGTTACTTAGTTTACAAAGTTGTGCTTTACATTTCTCATTTCTGGAAACTTGTTTCTGTGAGTTACAGTGTGAGATATCACTTTTCAGTTTTCCTGTATTCCTAATAGAGCGGGTGACACACACGTGATTTATTTTACAAAGATGTGCTTTGCCTTTCTGTTCTTTAGTTGGAAACTTGGTTCTGTGTACTACAGTGGGAGATATCACTTTTCAGTTTTCCTGTATTCCCAATTGAACAGGCGACACACATGTGATTTATTTTCCAAAGTTGTGGGTTGCCTTTCTTTTCTTTCATGGAAAACTTCTTTCTGTGCTCTAAAGTGGGAGATATCACTTCTCAGTTTTCCTGTATTCCTAATTGCCAGCGACACAAATGTGATTTACTTTCCAAAGTTGTGCTTTTCCTATCTCTTATTTCTTTGGAAACTTCTTTCTGTCCTCTAAGTGGGCAATATCACTTTTCAGTTTTCCTGTATTCCTAATTGTCCAGGTTAAACACATGTTACTTAGTTTGCAAGTTGTGCTTTATATTTCTGCTCTTTCGTTGGAAACTTGTTTCTATGAGATACAGTGCGAGATATCACTTTTCAGTTTTCCTGTATTCCTAATTGAGCGGGTGACACACATGTGATTTATTTTACAAAGATGTGCTTTGCCTTTCTGTTCTTTTGTTGGAAACTTGGATCTGTGCACTACAGTGGGAGATATCACTTTTTAGTTTTCCTGTATTCCCAATTGAACAGGCGACAAACATGTGATTTATTTTCCAAAGTTGTGCTTTTCCTTTCTGTTCTTTCATGGAAAACTTCTTTCTGTGCTCTAAAGTGGGAGATATCACTTTTCAGTATTCCTGTATTCCTAATTGAGTGGGTGACACACATATGATTTAGTTTACTTAGGTGTGCTTTGCCTTTCTGATCTTTTTTCGGAAACTTGTTTCTGTGCACTACAGTGGGCAATATCACTTTTCTGTTTACCTGTATTCCCTACTGATTGGCGACACACATGTTACTTAGTTTACAATGTTGTGCTTAACATTTCTGTTCTTTCGTTGGAAACTTGTTTCTGTGAGTTACAGTGCGAGATATCACTTTTCAGTTTTCTGTATTCATAAGTGAATGGGCAACAGAAAGGGGATTTATTTTCCAAAGTTGTGCTTTGCGTTTCTGTTCTTTCATTGGAAACTTCTTTCTTTGCTCTAATTGGGAGATATCACTTTTCAATTTTGCAGTATTCATATTTGAGCGGGCTACAAAAATGTGATTTAGTTTAAAAGTTGTGCTTTGCCTTTCTGTTTTTTGTTGTTGTTGTTGTTGGAAAATTGTTTCTGTGCAACACAGTGGGAGATATCACTTTTCAGTTTTCCTGTATTCCCAATTGAGCAGGCGACAAACGTGATTCATTTTCCAAAGTTGTTCTTTGCGTTTCTGTTCTTTCATGGGAAACTTCTCTCTATGCTCTAAAGTGGGAGATATCACTTTTCAGTTTTACTGTATTCCTAATTGAGCGGGTGACACAAATGTGATTTTGTTTACAAAGTTGTGCTCTGCCTTTCTCTTCTTTTGTTGGAAACTTGTTTCTGTGCACTACGGTGGAAGATATCACTTTTCAGTATTCCTGTATTCGTAATTTAGCGGGTGACACACATATGATTTTGTTTACTTAGTTGTGCTCTGCCTTTGTGTTCTTTTTTTGGAAACTTGTTTCTGTGCACTACAGTGGGAGAAATCACTTTTCAATTTACCTGTATTCCTAATTGAGCAGGAGACACACATGTTACTGAGTTTACAACGTTGTGCTTAACATTTCTGTTCTTTTGTTGGAAACTTTTTTCTGTGAGGTACAGTGGGAGATATCACTTTTCAGTTTTTTGTATTCATAAGTGAACGGGCGACACAAAGGGGATTTAGTTTCCAAAGTTGTGCTTTGCATTTCTGTTCTTTCATTGGACACTTCTTTCTTTGCTCTAAATTGGTTGATATCACTTTTCAATTTTGCAGTATTCATATTTGAGCGGGCTACAAAAATGTGATTAATTTAAAAGATGTGCTTTGCCTTTCTGTTTTTTTTTTTTTTTTTTTTTTGTTGTTGTTGGAAACTTGGTCCTGTGCACTACAGTTCAAGATATCACTTTTCAGTTTTCCTGTATTCCTTATTGAAAGGGCTACAAACATGTGATTTACTTTCCAAAGTTGTGCTTTTCCTTTCTGATCTTTCTTTGGAAACTTCTTTCTGTGCTCTAAGTGGGCAATATCATTTTTCAGTTTTCCTGTATTCCTAATTGAGCAGGCGACAAACATTTTTCTTAGTTTACAAAGTTGTACTTAACATTTCTGTTTCATTGGAAACTTGTTTCTGTGAGGTACAGTTTGAGATATCACTTTTCAGTTTTCCTGTATTCCTAATTGAGCGGGTGACACACATGTGATTAAGTTTACATAGGTGTTTTTTGCCTTTCTGTTCTTTTTTTGGAAACTTGTTTCTGTGCACTACAGTGGGAGATATCACTTTTCAGTTTACCTGTATTCCTGATTGAGGGGGCGACACACATGTTACTTAGTTTACAAAGTTGTGCTTTACATTTCTGCTCATTCCTTGGAAACTTGTTTCTGTGAGTTACAGTGTTAGATATCACTTTTCAGTTTTCCTGTATTCCTAATTGAGCAGGTGACACACATGTGATTTAGTTTACAAAGATGTGCTTTGCCTTTCTGTTCTGTTGTTGGAAACTTGTTTCTGTGCACTACAGTGGAAGATATCACTTTTCAGTATTCCTGTAATCCTAATTTAGTGGGTGACACACATATGATTTAGTTTACTTAGTTGTGCTTTGCCTTTCTGATCTTTTTTCGGGAACTTGTTTCTGTGCACTACAGTGGGCAATATCACTTTTCTGTTTACCTGTATTCCTGACTGATTGGGGGACACACATGTTACTTAGTTTACAAAGTTGTGCTTAACATTTCTGTTCTTTCGTTGGAAACTTGTTTCTGTGAGGTACAGTGCGAGATATCACTTTTCAGTTTTCTGTATTCATAAGTGAACGGGCGACACAAAGGGGATTTAGTTTCCAAAGTTGTGCTTTGCGTTTCTGTTCTTTTATTAGAAAATTCTTTCTTTGCTCTAAATTGGGAGATATCACTTTTCAATTTTGCAGTATTCATATTTGAGTGGGCTACAAAAATGTTATTTAGTTTAAAAGTTGTGCTTTGCCTTTCTGGTTTTTTTTTTGTTGGAAACTTGTTTCTGTGCACCACAGTGGGAGATATCACTTTTCAGTTTTCCTGTATTCCCAATTGAACAGGCGACAAACATGTGATTTATTTTCCAAAGTTGTGCTTTGGGTTTCTGTTCTTTCATGGGAAACTTCTTTCTGTGCTCTAAAGTGGGAGATATCACTTTTCATTTTTCCTGTATTCCTAATTGCGGGTGACACAAATGTGATTTTGTTTACAAAGTTGTGCTCTGCCTTTCTGTTCTTTTGTTGGAAACTTGTTTCTGTGCACTACAGTGGAAGATATCACTTTTCAGTATTCTTGTATTCCCAATTGAGAGGGTGACACACATATGATTTAGTTTACATAGTTGTGCTTTGCCTTTCTGTTCTTTTTTTTTTTTTTTTTTTTTTTTTGGAAACTTGTTTCTGTGCACTACAGTGGGAGATATCACTTTTCAGTTTACCTGTATTCCTGATTGAGGGGGCGACACACATGTTATCTAGTTCACAAAGTTGTGCTTAATATTTCTGTTCTTTCCTTGGAAACTTGTTTCTGTGAGGTATAGTGGGAGATATCACTTTTCAGTTTTCTGTATTCATAAGTGAACGGGCAACACAAAGGGGATTTAGTTTCCAAAGTTGTGCTTTGATTTCTGTTCTTTCATTGGAAACTTCTTTCTTTGCTCTAAAGTGGGAAATATCACTTTTCAGTTTTCCTGTATTCCTAATTGAACGGGTGACACACATGTGATTTAGTTTACAAAGTTGTGCTTTGCCTTTTGGTTCTTCTGTTTGAAACTTGTTTCTGTGCACTACAGTGGAAGATATCACTTTTCAGTATTCCTGTATTCCTAATTAAATGGGCAACACACTTGTGATTTAATTTCGAAAGTTGTGCTTTGCCTTTCTGTTCTTTCATTGGAAACTTCTTTCTGTACTCTAAAGTGGGAGATATCACTTTTCACTTTTCCTGTATTCCTTATTGTGCAGGTTAAATACATGTTACTTAGTTTACAAAGTTGTGCTTAACATTTCTGTTCTTTCATTGGAAACTTGTTTTTGTTAGGTACAGTGGGAGATATCACTTCATTTTTCCTGTACTCCTAATTGAGCGGGTGACACACATGATTTATTTTTTTTCCTTTCTTTTTTTTCTTTTTCTATTTTTTTAATTTTTTTTATTAGTTACATTTTATTAACTCTGTATCCCAGCTGTGTCCCGATCCCTCATTCCCTCCCAGTCCCTCCCTCCCTCCTTCATCCACCGTGCCCCTTTCCAATTCCACTGATAGGGGTGACCTCCTCCCCATTCATCTGATCCTGTTTTATCAGGTATCTTCATGACTGGCTGCAAAGCCCTCCTCTGTGGCCTAATAGGACTGCTCCTCCCTTCAGGGGTGGGGAGACCAAAGAGACAGTCATTGAGTTCCTGTTAGAAATAGTCCTTGTTCCCCTCACTTTGGGAAACCTATTGGTTACTGAGCTACCACAGGCTACATCTGAGCAGAGGTTCTAGGTTATATCCATACATGACCTTGGTTGAAGGTCAGTCTCAGAAAAGACCCTGTGCCCAGATATATTTGGTCCTTGTGGAGCTCCTATCCTTTCCCCATCAGACTAACTCCCCTCCTTTCTTATGATTCCCTGTACTCTGCCAAAGGCTTGGTCATGAGTCTTTGCTTTGAAAACACTGCTAGTTAGAGTCTTTCAGATGCGCTCAGTAGACTCCTGTCATACGTTCAATGCACATCCCATCTGTCTTTCTAAAGGAGGATTGATCATCTTACCCCATGTCCGCTCAATTGATTATCTTTTTTAGGTGTATTGATTTCATTATGTTTATCATATCTTATAGGTCTATATAAGTGAGTATATTCCATGTTTGTCTTTCTCCTTCTGGGATATTTCACTCAGAATGATCTTTTCTAGATCCCACCATTTGCCTGCAAATTTCATGATTTCCTCCTTTTTGATTGCTGAGTAGAATTCCATTGTATAAAAATACCACAATTTCTGTACCCATTCCACCGTTGATGGACATCTGGGTTGTTTCCAGGTTCTGGCTATTACAAATAGAGCTGCTATAAACATGGTTGAGCAATTGTCCTTTTTGTGTACTTGAACAAACTTTGTGTATATACCTAGCAGTGGTATAGCTGGGTCTGGAGGAAGCACTATTCCTATTTGTCTTAGAAAGGGCCAGATAGCTTTCCAGAGTGGTTGTACCAGTTTACATTCCCACCAGCAGTGGAGGAGGGTTCCACTATCATACTATCTTTCTCCACAACCTCTCCAGCATGTGTTAATGCTTGAGTTTTTCATCTTGGCCATTCTGATGGGTGTAAGGTGATATCTCAGGGTCGTTTTGATTTGCATTTCCCTGATGGCTAATGAGGATGAGCATTTCTTTAAGTGTTTTTCTGCCATTCGAATTCTCTGTTTAGCTCTGTTCCCCATTTTTAAGTGGATTACTTGGATTGCTGCTTTTCAGCTTCTTTAGTTCTTTGTATATACTGGATATTAGTCCTCTGTCAGATAAAGGGTTAGTGAAGATTCTTTCCCAATCTGTAGGCAGTCGTTTTGTTTTGATGATGGTATCCTTTGCTTTACAGAAACTTTTCAGTTTCATGAGGTCCCATTTATTGATTGTTGCTCTTAGAGCCTGTGCTGTTGGTGTTCTGTTCAGGAAGTTGTCTCCTGTGCCAATGAGTTCTAGGCTGTTACTCACTTTTTTTTCCAATTGATTTAGGGTATCTGGTTTTATGTTGAGGTCCTTGATCCACTCTGACTTTAGTTTTGTGCAGAGTGATAAATATGGATCTTTTTTCATTTTCTGCATGTAGACATCCAGTTGGTCCAGCACCATTTGTTGAAGATGCTGTCTTTTTTCCATTGAATGGATTAGGCTTCTTTGTCAAATATCGAGTATTCATAGGTGTGTGGATTTATTTCCGCGTCTTCTATGCAGTTCCATTGATCCTCCTTTCTGTTTCTATGCCAATACCATGCAGTTTTTATTACTGTTGCCCTGTAGTACAGCTTGAGATCAGGAATGGAGATACCTCCAGATGATCTGTTGTACAGGATCATTTTGGAGATTCTGGGTTTGTTGTTTCTCCATATGAAGCTGAGAATCTTTTTTTCGAGGTCTGTAAAGAAATGAGTTGGTATTTTGATGGGAATTGCATTGAATCTGTAGATTGCTTTTGGCAGTATGGCCATTTTCACAATGTTAATCCTACCAATCCATGAGCACGGGAGATCTTTCCATCTTCTGATATCTTCTTCGATTTCTTTCTTCAGAGACTTGAAGTTTTTCTCAAACAGCTTTTTCACTTGCTTGGTTAGAGTCACACCAAGGTACTTTACATTATTAGTGGCTATTGTGAAGGGTGTTGTTTCCCTAATTTCTTTCTCAGCCTTTTTGTCTTTGGTATATAAGAGGGCTTCTGATTTTTTTGAGTTGATTTTGTATCCTGCCACTTTGCTGAAGGTGTTTATCAGCTGAAGGAGCTCTCTGGTTGAATTTTTGGGGTCACTCATGTATACTATCATATCATCTGCAAATAGTGACACTTTGACCTCTTCCTTTCCGATTTGTATCCCCTTGATGTCCTTTAGTTGTCTTATTGCTCTGGCTAGGACTTCAAGTACTATGTTGAAGAGATATGGGGACAATGGACAGCCTTGTCTTGTCCCTGATTTCAGTGGGATCGATTTAAGTTTCTCTCCATTGAGTTTGATGTTAGCTATAGGCTTGCTATATATTGCCTTTACTATGTTTAGGTATGTGCCTTGTATCCCTGATCTCTCCAAGACTTTAAAGATGAATGGGTGTTGGACTTTGTCAAATGCTTTTTCAGCATCTAAGGAGATGATCATGTGGTTTTTCTCCTTCAGTTTGTTTATGTAGTGGATTACATTGATGGATTTCCTTATGTTGAACCACCCTTGCATGCCTGGGATGAAGCCTACTTGGTCATGGTGGATGATATCTTTAATATGTTCTTGGATTCGGTTTGCAAGTATTTTATTGAGTATTTTTGCGTCAATGTTCATAAGAGAGATAGGCCTGAAGTTCTCTTTTTTGTTGGGTCTTTGTGTGGTTTAGGTATTAAGGTGACTGTGGCTTCATAGAATGAGTTTGGTAGTGTTCCTTCTGTTTCTATTTTGTGGAATAGCTTGAGGAGAATTGGAGTTAGCACTTCTTTGAAGGTCTTGTAGAATTCTGCGCTGAAGCCATCTGGTCCAGGGCTTTTTTTGGAGGGGAGACTGTTAATGACTGCTTCGATTTCCTTGGGAGATAGAGGGCTATTCAGTCTTTCTACCTGATCTTGACTTAGTTTTGGTAGATGGAATCTTTCAAGAAAATTATCCATTTCATTTAGATTCTCAAATTTTGTGGCATATAGGCTTTTGTAGTATGACCTAAAAATTGTTTGGATTTCCTCAATGTCTGTGGTTATGTCCCCATTTTCATTTCTGATTTTGCTGATCTGGATAGTTTCTCTGTGCTTTTTAGTTAGTTTGGCTAAGGGTTTGTCTATCTTGTTGATTTTTTCAAAGAACCAGCTTTTTGTTTCATTGATTCTTTGGATAGTTTTATTTGTTTCTAGTTGATTGATTTCAGCTCTTAGTTTGATTATTTCCAGCTGTCTGCTCCTCTTGGGTGTATCTGCTTCTCTTTTTTTTCTAGGGTTTTCAGTTGGGCCATTAAGTTGTTTGTATGTGATGTTACAAATTTCTTCTTGCAGGTACTTAGTGCTATAAATTTTCCTCTGAGCACTGCTTTCAATGTGTCCCATAAATTTGGGTATGTTGTGCCTTCCTTTTCATTGAATTCTAGGAAGTCTTTAATTTCTTTCTTTATTTCTTCCTTAACCCAGCTGTCATTGAGTAGTAAGTTGTTCAGTTTCCATGAGCATGTCGGCTTTTTGTTGTTTCTGTTGTTGTTGATGTCTACCTTTAGTCCATGGTGGTCAGATAGTATACAAGGGATTATTTCAATCCTTTTGTATCTGCTGAGGCTTGCTTTGTGACCCACTATATGGTCTATTTTGGAAAAGGTTCCATGCGGTGCTGAAAAGAAGGTGTACTCTTTTGAGTTTGTGTGAAATGATCTGTAGACGTCTATTAGGTCCATTTGATTTAGGGATTCTGTGAGTGCTTTTATTTCCCTATTTGGTGTCTGTCTAGTTGATCTGTCCCTTGGTGAGAGTGGAGTGTTGAAGTCTCCCACTATTAAGGTATTAGGATCAATGTATGATTTAAGCTTTAATAATGTTTCATTTACGAATGTCGGTGCTCTTGTATTTAGGGCATAGATATTCAAGATTGTGATGTCCTCTTGGTGGATTTTTCCTTTGATGAGAATATAATGGCCCTCCTTATCTTTTTTGATTAACTTGGGTTGAAAGTCTATTTTATTAGATATTAGGATGGCTACTCCAGCTTGTTTTCTGGAACCATTTGCTTGAAAAACAGTTTTCCAGCCCTTTACTCTGAGGTAGTGTTTGTCTTTGTTGCAAAGGTGTGTTTCTTGGATGCAACAGAATGTTGGATCCTGTTTCCTTAACCATTCTGTTAGCCTGTGTCTTTTTATTGGTGAGTTGAGTCCATTGATATTGATAGATAATAGTGACCAATACATGTTAGTTCCTTTTGTAATGGAGTCGGTGATCTAACCCTGTTTCATTGCTTGTTTTCTTTTCATTTTTGTTGGGACATTATCTGTATGCCCTGTTTTCTTGGGTGAATTTGTTTTCCTTGGATTGGAGTTTTCCTTCTAGTATCTTCTGTATGGATGGTTTGTTGTGTAGATATTGTGTAAATTTAGTTTTGTCATGGAATATTTTGTTTTCTCCATCTATGTTGATTGAAAGCTTTGCAGGGTATAGAAGTCTGGGTTGACATTTGTGATCGCTTAGAGTCTCCATGATACTTGCCCAGGCCCTTCTGGCTTTCATAGTTTCTGATGAGAAGTCCCGGTGTGATTCTGATAGGTTTACCTTCATATGTTACTTGGCCTTTTTCCCTTGCTGCTTTTAATATCTTTTCTTTGTTCTATAGATTTAGTGTTTTGACTATGATGTGACGTGATGTGTTTCTTTTCTGGTCTAGTCTATTTGGAGTTCTGTAGGCCTCTTGTATATTTATGGACATCTCTTTCTTTAAGTTGGGAAAATTTTCTTCTATGATTTTCTTGAAAATATTTTCTGGTCCTTGGAGTCTGGAGTCTTCTTTTTCATGAATTCCTATTATTCTTAGATTTTGTCTTTTCATATCATCCTTGATTTCTTGGATATTTTGTGATTGGAACTTTTCTGATTTTACTTTTTTTCTTTGAGAGAAGTATCCATTTCTGCAAGTGTGTCTTCAGCTCCAGAGATTCTCTCTTCCATCTCTTGTATTCTGTTGGTGATGCTTACTTTTGTGGCTCCTGATCTTTTCTCCAAGTTCCCCAGCTCAAGGGTTTTCTCATTTTGTGTTTTCTTTATTGATTCTAATTCTGTTTGCATGCCTTGCACCATTTCTTTCATGTGTTTGAATTTGGATTCCTGTCTCTCTACGATGGCCTCTATTTCTTTTTTCATTTCCTTCTTATATGCCACTAATTTTTCCTCTACTTGTGTATCTATTTGTTTGGCTATGTTTGCCTGTGTTTCTTTAAGGATATTGTCTATTTCTTCTTTCTTTGCCTCCAATTGACTGGCCATCTCTTTGAAAGACTTGTTCATTTCCTCCTTGTGAGCCTCAAATAATTGGGCAAGCATGGCTTTAAAATCATTTTCCTGTGCTTCTGCTGAATTGGAGTATCCATCGATTTTGGGGTTTGCTGGTGAAGTCATGATGTCCTGATTTATGTTGTAAGTGTTCTTTCGCCTACCCCTGGCCATTGGCTTATCTGAAACCTTCCCTGTTTGTTTTTGGATTCTGCAGATCAGACTGGTGCTGTCTCTCTCTGGTATCTGGAGAGTTCTTCAGGAAGCTGAGCACTCTCAGTGTGTGCTGAGGACTAGCTGTACCTGTGGGAGGAAAGTACGCAGGCGCAAACAGGGCAAATGCAAGCGTGTGTGTGCACGCGAGCACGTGTGTGTCTGTTTGTGTAAGTGTGTGTGGATGAGTTTCTCGAGGGACAGAGTGATGGCTAATGTTGAACCCTTGAGTGTGTGGGAGGGGCTCTGCACTGTATATGTCACAGGCGCTAATGATGATCGCAGCGCAATTTCTGGCATTAACTGTCTTAACTCCTTAATCAGGCCCACAGGGCAGGAACTTCAATGTCCCTAGTGCCCCTCTGTTTCCCAAAGTGGGTATGTGGATGGGAGGGGGGTTCGATGCCTGGCTTCTGATTTAGAAGGACCCAGGATCTGGGGATCTGCAGATTCTCAAGGGTGCACTCACTTACAGGCAGGACTCTTGGCAGAGATCGTGGTATCGGGGCTCTCTGCTCTCTGGTTGGCCCTGCTTCTTTGATGTGCTCCGCCAGTTCTGTGCTGCTGTCACTGCCAGGTTCTGAGGTCTTGCTGCAGCTGGAGATTTCAGGGTGGTCACTTCGGCAGGGATGGGGTAACCAGGCTCTCTGTTCTCTGGTTTGGCCCTGGTTAGTCTTAAACTGGAGGGCTGTGGTGCCCCGCCAGTTCAGTGCTGTTCCGCCTCCACATCCCGCTGTAACTGGAGACTGGTTTGCTAGTCCCAATGCTTTCTGGGAAGTCCTGGGATCTCTTCTTTGTGCTCTCCAAGCTTGGGAGGCGCAGCGCCTGGTGTGTCCAGGTTGTATGACGTTTCAGCCTGGTTTTGGTGAGTATATAGTGTATTCTCTGTCACTGTTGGATTGGGCAGGCCGTACCGTCAGTGATGGTGATCCTGCGGAGCTAGTATGGTGTCTAGCAGATTTGCGCCCTGGGAGGATGGTGCAGCCGCTGCGCGAATCTGGGACTCTGGGACACTTACTGCTGGCTTTTGTCTGCCGCTAAAGTGCTTGGGGCTCCATCTCAGCGGCTGTATACCCCAGGCAGTTAGGTCTGCCCTGAGAAAGATGAGCCTCTGTGCTGCTGTGCCAAAGAGGAAGGAGGTCTGGGGGAAGGGAGTGCCTCAAGAACAAAGGATCATTTCTCTCCTTCCCCAAGCAAGTCTCCTGGTGACCTGAGACCAAAGTTTTCACCTCCTACGATGTTCCCTGTTGTTCAGAAAGCCTCGCCGTGGTTTTCCTGGGTTGGGGGTCATTCCATTCTCCAACACAGAAGATCAGGTATCCCACCACTCAAAAACTGTGTGTGCTAGTCGCCATCTTGGCTCCGCCCCTCCACACAGGTGATTTAGTTTACATACTTGTGCTTTGACTTTCTGTTCTTTGTTTTGGAAACTTGTTTCTGTGCACTACAGTGGGAGATATCACTTTTCAGTTTACCTGTATTCCTAATTGAGAGGGCATCAAACATGTTTCTTAATTTAAAAGTTGTGCTTAACATTTCTGTTCTTTCATTGGAAACTTGTTTCTATGAGGTACAGTGCAAGATATCACTTTTCAGTTTTCCGGTATTCCTAATTGAGCGGCCGACACACATGTTATTTAGTTTACAAAGATGTGCTTTGCCTTTCTGTTCTGTTGTTGGAAACTTGTTTTTGTGCACTACAGTGGGAGATATCACTTTGCAGTTTTCCTTTATTCCTAATTGAACAGGCGACACACATGAGATTTATTTTCCAAAGTTGTGCTTTGCATTTCTGTTCTTTCATTGGAAACTTCTTTCTCTGCTCTAAAGTGGGAGATATCACTTTTCAATTTTCCTGTATTCCTAATTGCAGGCAACACAAATGTGATTTTATTTAAAAAGTTGTGCTTTGCCTTTCTATTCTTTTGTTGGAAACTTGTTTCTGTGCACTACAGTGGAAAATATCACTTTTCAGTATTCCTGTATTCCTAATTGAGCGGGTGACACACATATGATTTAGTTTACATAGTTGTGCTTTGCCTTTCTGTTTTTTTTTTTTTTTTTTGGAAACTTGTTTCTGTGAGGTACAGTGCAAGATATCACTTTTCAGTTTTCCTGTATTCCTAATTGAACGGGCGACACACATGTGATTTAGTTTCCAAAGTTGTGCTTTGCGTTTCTGTTATTTCATTGGAAACTTCTTTCTGTGCTCTAAAGTGGGAGATATCACTTTTCAGTTTTTCTGTATTCCTAACTGAGGGGGCGACACAAATGTGATTAAGTTTACAAAGTAGTGCTTTGCCTTTCTATTCTTTTGTTGGGAACTTATTTCTGTGCTCTAAAGTGGGAGATATCACTTTTCAGTTTTTCTGTATTCCTAATTGAGGAAGCGACACACATGTGATTTAGTTTACCAAGTTGCGCTTTGCCTTTCTATTCTTCTGTTGGAAAATTGTTTCTGTGCACTAGAGTGGGAGACATCACTTTACAATTGTCCTGTATTCCTAATTGAACAGACAACACACATGTAATCTAGTTTCCAAAGTTGTGCTTTGCGTTTCTGTTCTTTCATTGGAAACTTCTTTCTGTACTCTAAAGTGGAATCTATCACTTTTCGGTTTTCCTGTATTCCTAATTGAATGGGCGACACACATGTTACTTAGTTTACAAAGTTGTGCTTTACATTTATGTTCTTTTGTTGGAAACTTGTTTCTGTGCACTACAGTGGAAGATATCACTTTTCTGTTTTCCTGTATTCCTAATTGAACGTGCAACACACATGTGATTTAGTTTCCAAAGTTGTGTTTGCCTTTCTGTTCTTTCATTGGAAACTTCTTTCTGTGCTCTAAAGTGGGAGATATCACTTTTCAGTTTTTCTGTATTCCTAATTGAGGGGGCGACACAAATGTGATTAAGTTTACAAAGTTGTGCTTTGCCTTTCTATTCTTTTGATGGAAACTTATTTCTGTGAACTACAGTGGGAGATAGCACTTTTCAGTTTTTTTATATTCCTAATTGAAGGGGCAACACACATGTGATTTAGTTTACTAAGTTGCACTTTGCCTTTCTGTTCTTTCCTTGGAAACTTCTTTTTGTGCTCTAAAGTGGAAGATATCACTTTTCAGTTTTCCTGTATTCTTAATTGTGCAGGCGACACACATGTTACTTAGTTTACAAAGTTGTGCTTTACAGTTCTGTTCTTTCGTTGGAAACTTGTTTCTGTGAGTTACAGTGCGAGATATCACTTTTCATTTTTCCTATATTCCTAATTGATCGGGGGACACACATGTTATTAGTTTACAAAGTTGTGCTTTACATTTCTGTTCTTTCGTTGGAAACATGTTTCTGTGAGGTACAGTGCGAGATATCACTTTTCAATTTTCCTGTATTCCTAATTGACCGGGCAACACAGAACTGATTTAGTTTCCAAAGCTGTACTTTCCATTTCTGTTTCTTTCATTGGAAACTTCTCTCTGTGCTCTAAAGAGGGAGATATCACTTTTCAATTTTCCTGTATTCCTAATTGAGCCGGCGACACAAATGTGATTCAGTTTACAAAGTTGTGCTTTGCGTTTCTGTTCTTTCATTGGAAACTTCTTTCTGTACTCTAAAGTGGAAGATATCACTTTTCAGTTTTCCTGTATTCCTAATTGAATGGGTGACACACATGTTACTTAGTTTACAAAGTTGTGCTTAACGTTTCTGTTCTTTTGTTGGAAACTTGTTTCTGTGCACTACAGTGGAAGATATCACTTTTCAGTATTCCTGTATTCATATTTGAAAGGGCAACACAAATGTGATTTGGTTTCCAAAGTTGTGATTTGTGTTCCTGTTCTTTCATTGGAAACTTCTTTCTGTGCTCTAAAGTGGGAGATAACAATTTTCAATTTTCCTGTATACCTAATTGTGCAGGTGACACACATGTTACTTAGTTTGCAAAGTTGCTCTTTGCCTTTCTGTTCTTTTGTTGGAAACTTATTTCTGTGCTCTAAAGTGGAAGATATCACTTTTCAGTTTTCCTGTATTCCTAACTGTGCAGGCAACACACATGTTACTTAGTTTACAAAGTTGTACTTTACATTTCTGTTCTTTCATTGGAAACTTGTTTCTGTTAGGTACAGTTGGAGATATCACTTTTCAGTTTTTCTGTATTCCTAATTGAATGGGTTACACACATGTGATTTAGTTTACAAGGTTGTGCTTTTCCTTTCTGTTCTTTTGGTGGAAACTTATTTCTGTGAACTACAGCGGAAGATATCACTTTTCAGTTTTCCTGTATTCCTAATTGAAGGGGCGACACACAGGTGATTTTGTTTCCAAATTTGTGCTTTGCATTTCTATTCTTTCCTAGGAAATGGTTTTTTTGAGGTACAGTGCAAGATATCACTTTTCAGTTTTCCTGTATTCCTAATTGAACGGGCGACATACCTGTGATTTTGTTTCCATAGTTGTGCTTTGTGTTTCTGTTCTTTCATTGGAAAATTATTTCTTTGCTCTAAAGTAGGAGATATCACTTTTGAGTTTTCCTGCATTCCTAAATGAACGGGCGACACACATGATACTTAGTTTACAAAGTTGTGATTTACATTTCTGTTCTTTCGTTGGAAACTTATTTCTGTTAGGTACAGTGGGAGATATCACTTTTCAGTTTTTCTGTATTCCTAATTGAACGAGGGACACACATATTATGTAGTTACCAAAGTTGTGCTTTCTGTTTCTGTTCTTTCGCAGGAAACTTGTTTTTGTGAGGTACAGTGTAAGATATCACTTTTCAGTTTTCCTGTATTCCTAATTGAACGGGCGACATACCTGTGATTTTGTTTCCATAGTTGTGCTTTGTGTTTCTGTTCTTTCATTGGAAAATTATTTCTTTGCTCTAAAGTAGGAGATATCACTTTTGAGTTTTCCTGTATTCCTAAATGAACGGGCGACACACATGATACTTAGTTTACAAAGTTGTGATTTACATTTCTGTTCTTTCGTTGGAAACTTGTTTCTGTTAGGTATAGTGGGAGATATCACTTTTCAGTTTTTCTGTATTCCTAATTGAACGAGGGACACACATATTATGTAGTTACCAAAGTTGTGCTTTCTGTTTCTGTTCTTTCGCAGGAAACTTGTTTTTGTGAGGTACAGTGTAAGATATCACTTTTCAGTTTTCCTATATTCCTAAATGAACTGGCGACACAGATGGGATTTAGTTTCCAAAGTTGTGCTTTGCATTTCGGGTCTTTCATTGGAAACTTCTTTCCCTGCTCTAAAGTGGGAGATATCACTTTTCAGTTTTCTTGTATTCCTAAATGTGCAGGTGACACACATGTTGCTTAGTTTACAAAGTCATGTTGCTTAGTTTACAAAGTTATGCTTTACATTTCTGTTCTTTCATAGGAAACTGGTTTTTGTGAGGTACAGTGCGAGATATCACTTTTCAGTTTTCCTGTATTCCTAATTGTGGAGGTGACACAAATGTTACTTAGTTTACAAAGTTGTGATTTACATTTCTGTTCTTTCCTTGGAAACTTGTTTCTGTGAGGTACAGTGGGAGATATCGCTTTTCCTGTATCCCTAATTGAATGGGCGACACAGATGTGATTTAGTTTCGAAAGTTGTGCTTTACATTTCTGTTCTTTCATTGGAAACTTCTTTCTGTGCTCTCAAGTGGGAGATATCACTTTTCAGTTTTCCTGTATTCCTAATGGAGCACGTGACAGAAATGTGATTCTGTTTACAAAATTCTGCTTTGCCTTTCTATTCTTTTGTTGGAAACTTGTTTCTCTGCATTACAGTGGGAGACATCACTTTTCAATTTTCCTGGATTCCTAATTGTGCAGGTGACACACATGTTACTTAGTTTACAAAGTTGTGCTTTACATTTCTGTTCTTTCATTGAAACTTGTTTTTGTGAGGTACAGTGCATGTTATCACTTTTCAGTGTTCCTGTATTTCCTAATTGAACTGGCTACACACATGTGATTGAGTTTACAAAGTTGTGCTTTGCGTTTCTGTTCTTTCATTGCATACTTCTTTCTATACTCTAAACTGTAAGATATCACTTTTCAGTTTTCCTGTATTCCTAATTGTGCAGGTGACACACATGTGATTTACTTTGCAAAGTTGTGCTTTGCCTTTCTGTTCTTTTGTGGGAAACTTGTTTCTGTGCCCTAGAGTGGGAGATATCACTTTTCAGTATTCCTGTATACCTAATTGAACGGGTGACACACATGTGATTTAGTTTACAAATTTGTGCTTTACATTTCTGTTCTTTCGTTGGAAACTTGTTTCTGTGAGGTACAGTGTGATATATCACTTTTCAGTTTTCCTGTATTCCTAATTGAGCAGGAGATACACATGTTACATAGTTTATAAAGTTTTGCTTTACATTTCTGTTTTCTTTGGAAACTTGTTTATGTGAGGTACAGTGTGAGATATCACTTTTCAGTTTTCATGTAATCGTAATTGAAGGGGCGACACACATATGATTTAGTTTCCAAAGTTGTGCTTTGCTTTTCTGTTCTTTCATTGGAAATTTCTTTCTTTGCTTTAAATTGGGCGATATCACTTTTCACTTTTCCAGTATTACTAATTGAGTTGGTGACACAAATGTGATTTAGTTTACAAAGTTGTGCTTTGCCTTTCTGTTCTTTCATTGGAAAATTGTTTCTGTGCCCTAAAGTGGAAGATATCACTTTTCAGTTTTCCTGTATTCCTAATTGAACGGGTAGCACACATGTGATTTAGTTTCAAAAGTTGAGCTTTGACTTTCTATTCTTTTGTTGGAAACTGGTTTCTGTGCACTACAGTGGGAGATATCACTTTTCAGTTTTCCTGTATTCCTAATTGAGCGGGCGACACACATGTTACCTACTTTACAAAGTTGTGCTTTAAATTTCTGTTCTTTCGTTGGAAACTTGTTTCTGTGAGGTACAGTGCAAGATACCATTTTTCAGTTTTCCTGTATTCCTAAGTGAACAGGAGACACAAATTTGATTTATTTTCCAAACTTGTGCTTTGCTTTTCTGTTCTTTCATTGGAAATTTCTTTCTTTGCTTTAAAGTGGGCGATATCACTTTTCACTTTTCCAGTATTACTAATTGAGTTGGTGACACAAATGTGATTTAGTTTACAAAGTTGTGCTTTGCCTTTCTGTTCTTTCATTGGAAACTTGTTTCTGTGCCCGAAAGTGGAAGATATCACTTTTCAGTTTTCCTGTATTCCTAATTGAACGGGTAGCACACATGTGATTTAGTTTCAAAAGTTGAGCTTTGACTTTCTATTCTTTTGTTGGAAACTGGTTTCTGTGCACTACAGTGGGAGATATCACTTTTCAGTTTTCCTGTATTTCTAATTGAGCGGGCGACACACGTGTTACGTACTTTACAAAGTTGTGCTTTAAATTTCTGTTCTTTCGTTGGAAACTTGTTTCTGTGAGGTACAGTGCAAGATATCACTTTTCAGTTTTCCTGTATGTCTAATTGAGCCAGCAACGCAAATGTGATTTAGTTTACAAAGTTGTGCTTTGCCTTTCAATTCTATTCTTGGAAACTTGTTTCTGTGCACTATAGTGGGAAATATCACTTTTCAGTTTTCCTGTATTCCTAATTGAACGGGTAACACACATATGATTTAGTTTCCAAAGTTGTGCTTTGCGTTTCTGTTCTTTCATTGTAAACTTCTTCTGTGCCTAGTCCTGCGTCCACTCTGGTAGAATTTACCATGACAATGGCCACTCTCTGCTGGTCCATCGTAGTATCGAATTCTCCAGTCCAATTACCTAAAATATAGCTTGGCAATTGTTTAGACAGAATTGCAGCACAGGAAAAATTCTCATGTTGTATGCTAGTAACACAAACTCCAGCATACTTTCATTGACAGCCAAGTTGAGCGATTTGCCATAGGGTATCAATTTGCTCCTGCACGAGGTCAAACCTCTGATTGAACACCATCAAGCCTCCTTTTAGTTGAGCATTAATTCCTTTTTGTACATCTAAGGCATGAGCTACATTGGCTAAAAGATTATTCAGGGTCTGAGCAGTCTGCCCAGTATGACTCATGGCTAATGCCATGTTGGTAGCTCCAACAGCTGCCAATGAGATGGCAGTAACAATGGCAGCTGTAATTCCAAAATCCCTTTTCTGTCTGAAGAGAGTCATAGCATGAGGGGCATCAACGGGCACAGGCACCCAGCGAGGCATATGAGTAATCAGCTAGTAAATTTACTAGCATTACAGCATTGGGCAAAAAAAGCAAGTATCATTACCACAATTACTTGGCTCTATCTGTCTAATAATGAATAAAAATGGGGGGGATGTAAACAAACAGGTGTGGGCTTATAGGAAATATTATGAGAAGCCTTAACCCCCTTGTTGGAACATCCTGCATCAGTTCTAGAACTAGCAGTGGTGGTGTCCGAGGTCTGAGTAGTTTCAGGAGACCATTGCCCCCAGGGGCTAGACGTGCTCCATATAAATTGACTAACTCCATGTTTTTCTCCACTTTTGAAAATCATTTAAGGTTCGTAAATTATTATTTTTTCCCTTTTTTTAAATTTTTCATCAATTACACTTTATTCACTCTGCATCCTCCCATAAGCCCCTCCCTCCCCTCCCAATCCCACCCTCCCTCCTCCCTCTGCAGTCCACTGATAGGGGAGGTTCCATGAATCATCTGAAGGAATGGGCGGGCATGGGACCGTTAGCAGGCCTTCTGGTGTTGGTCACCTTGGTTTGCCTGTGGTATATATGCAAGATTAGAGTCTCACAACAGCATACTGCAGCCATGACCATTCAGACCTTTACAGTCATTGAAGCAGGACAGTCTCCCCAAGCATGGTTGGCTACCATAAAAAGCCAAAATGTTACGCTCAGGATGCGAGGGATTGCTTTAAGTTTCTCTCCGTTCAGTTTGATGTTGGCTATAGGTTTGCTGTTTATCGCCTTTACTATGTTTAGATATGTGCCTTGTATCCCTGATCTCTCCAATACTTTAAACATGAATGGATGTTGGATTTTGTCAAAGGTTTTTTCAGCGTCTAGGGGAGATTATCATGTGGTTTTTTTCTTTCAGTTTGTTAATATGGTGGATCACATTGATGGATTTCCGTATATTGAACCATCCCTGCATACCTGGGATGAAGCCTACTTGGTCATGGTGGATGATATCTTTGATGTGTTCTTGTATTCGGTTTGCGAGTATTTTGTTGAGTATTTTTGCATCAATGTTCATAAGGGAGATTGGCCTGAAATTCTCTTTCTTTGTTGAGTCTTTGTGAGGTTTAGGTACCAAGGTGACTGTGGCTTCATAGAATGAGTTTGGTAATGCTCCTTCTGTTTCTATTTTGTGAAATAGTTTGAACAGAGTTGGTGTTAGCTCTTCTTTGAAGGTCTGGTAGAATTCTGCGCTGAAACCATCAGGTCCTGGGCTTTTTTTGGATGGGAGACTTTCGATGACTGATTCTATTTCCTTGGGGGATATAGGACTATTTAATTGATTTACCTGGTCCTGATTTAGCTTTGGTAGGTGGAATCGGTCAAGAAAATTGTCCATTTCATTTAAATTTTCAAATTTTGTTCCGTATAGATTTTTGAAGTAAGTCCTAATGATTGCTTGGATTTCCTCAGTGTCTGTAGTTATGTCCCCCTTTTCATTTCTGATTTTGTTGATTTGGATGGTGTCTCGCTGCCTTTTAGTTAGCTTGGCTAAGGGTTTGTCGATCTTGTTGATTTTCTCAAAGAACCAGCTCTTGGTTTCATTGATTCTTTGAATTGTTTTATTTGTTTCTAATTGATTGATTTCAGCCCTGAGTTTGATTATTTCCAGCCGTCTGCTCCTTCTTGGTGTGTCTGCTTCTTCTTTTTCTAGGGTTTTTAAGTGAGCCATTAGGGTGCTTGAATGCGCTGTCCCAAATTTCTTCTTGAAGGCACTTAATATTTCAATCTTCCTGTGTTTGTTGAGGCTTGCTTTGTGACCAACTATGTGGTCTATTTTGGAGAAGGTTCCATGAGGTGCTGAGAAGAAGGTAAATTCTTTTGTGTTTGGGTGTAGGGTTCTGTAAATGTCTGTTAGGTCCATTTGATTCATTATCTCTGTTAGAGATATTGTTTCTTTGTTTAATTTCTGTTTTGTTGACCTGTCCTTTGTTGAGAGTGGGGTGTTGAAGTCTCCTACTATTAGTGTGTGGGGATCTATACGCGGTTTAAGTTTTATCAATGTTTCTTTCACAAATGTGGGTGCCCTTGTATTTGGGGCATAGATGTTCAGGATTGTGATGTCTTCTTGGTGGAATTTTCCCTTGATGAGTATGAAGTGTCCTTCCCCATCTCTTTTGATTAATTTTGGTTGAAAGACTATTTTATCAGATATTAGAATGGCTACTCCTGCTTGCTTCTTGGGTCCATTTGCTTGAAAAGCTGTCTTCCATCCCTTTACCCTCAGGAAGTGTCTATCTTTGTGTCTTAGGTGTGTTTCTTGTATACAACAGATTGCTGGGTTTTGTTTATGCATCCATTCTGTTAGTCTGTGTCTTTTTATTGGAGAATTAAGTCCATTGATATTGAGAGAGAGTAATGACCAGTGGCTGTTAAGTCCTTTCACTTTAATGTTGGCTGTGGTCATACGGTTGTGTGCTTGGTTGCTTTTTTGTTTTACTGAAGTGAGGTTATTTATTCCCTGTGTTTTCTTGAATGTAGCTAGCTTTCTTGGGTTTTATTTTCCCTTCCAGTGTCTTCTGTAGTGCTGGATTTGTTTGTAGGTATTGTTGAAATTTGTTTTTGTCATTGAATATCTTGTTTTCTCCGTCTATGAGGACTGAGAGTTTTGCAGGGTATAGTAGCCTGGGCTGACATCTGTGTTCTCTTAGGGTCTGCATGATATCCGTCCAGGCCCTTCTGGCTTTCATAGTCTCTGTTGAAAAGTCAGGTGTGATTCTAATGGGTTTGCCATTATATGTTACTTGTCCTTTTTCTCTTGCAGCTTTTAGTATTTTTTCTTTGTTCTGTATACTTACAGTTTTGATTATTATGTGGCGGGAGGATTTTCTTTTCTGGTCTACTTTATTGGGTGTTCTATAGGCCTCTTGTATTCTTATTGGCCTCTCCTTTAAGTTGGGGAAATTTTCTTCAATGATTTTGTTGAAAATATTTTCTGGGCCTTGGTGCAGGGAATCTTCTTTTTCCTCTATTCCTATTATTCTTAGGTTTTGTCTTTTTATGTTGTCCTGAATTTCTTAGACCGTCTGTGTCAGGAATTTTTTAGATTTATCATTTTCTTTGACAGATACATCTATTTCTTCCATTGTATCTTCCACACCTGAGATTCTTTCTTCCATTTCTTGTAGCCTATTGGTTATGCTAATCTCTGTAGTTCCTGCTTTCTTCCCTAAGTTCTTTCTCTCCACAATTTCTTGCATTTGTGTTTTTTTTTCTTTTTTTTAATTTTTCCAATTCTATCTTCAGGTCTTGAGCTATTTTGTTGGTTTCCTTCCCCTGTCTGACTGTATTTTCATGTTTTTCCGTCAATTCCTTCAGCTGTTTGTTTGAACAATCCACTGTTTCTTTTATTTCATTCAGTGATTTAAGCATTTCCTCTCTAAAGGCCATAGACTGTTTGGCTGCAGCTTCCTGTATTTCTTCACGGATGGCCATAATCTCCTTGTCTTTAATTTCCTCCATTTCTTTATGGATAGCCATGATCTGTTTGTTTTTATCTTCCTCTAATTCTTTTCGTATTTTATTTGTTGCCTCTTATCATCTGCTTGAGCATAGATGTTAGGTCGTCTCCTTGGATTTCATTTATGCTGGGGTGTCTAGGGCTATTTGCCCCTGGATAACTGGGTTCTGGCGATGCCATATTGCTCTGGCTTTTGTTGGTTGGACTTTTACGCTGTCCTCTACCCATTGGGCTATCTTAGTTGTTTGAGTTTAGTTTCTGGTTGTTCCTGGACTCTTGTAGTGGAGAGAATCCCTTTGGCAGGAAGATGTTTTTTCCTGAAGGAAGCCTTCCCAGCCTTTTGGGTATAGTCCCTGGATGTCCGCTGTTTTTCAGGAGTTGCTACAGCTCACCTCAGGCCTAGAGACCTGGGTGGTACCTGTGGTCCTGATTAGTCAAGAGGGCTCTCCTCTCACCGGGTGAAGTCCTGGGGGCAGCTGCCCTCCTTCTGGGTTTCTTGCTGTAAATTTAGTGATCAGCTGCGGTAATCTGTGGCGGGTGAGTACTGCTGTGGTGTCTTGGGGCACTCAGTTCTGTCTGTTTGCAGTCTGCAGTCTGCTAGACTTTCCCTAGGTGACCCCCGCAGCACGGTTTCTTCCTTCTCTATGGGGTCCTCTCCGGACAGGGGTTCCCAGTCCCTGTTGTACTGGGGTGCACAACTCGTCTGTACTGCTGAGCTGAGCGCAAAGCTCTCTGTGTGCGGCAGGAGCTCGGCTGTGATGGCGGCAGGGACTTTCCGGGGAGAGACTGGGTGACCTGCGATCAGACCCGCAACCCTGCTTCCCTGTGGGGTCCCCCCGCGACTGGGACTCCCAGTCTCAGGTACCCTTGTGCCCACGGATCAGCCTGGGAAAGTTCTCTGTGTGGTCCTCTCCAGACAGAAGTACTGTGTATTGGGGCGCACAGCTCGTCTGTACCGCTGAGCTGAGCGCAAAGCTCTCTGTGTGCGGCAGGAGTTCGGCTGTGATGGCGACAGAGACTTCCAGGGAGAGACTGGTTGACCTGCGATCAGATCCCCAACCCTGCTTCCCCGTGGGGTCCCCCCGCGACTAGGACTCCCAGTCTCAGGTACCCTTGTGCCCATGGATCAGCCTGGGAAAGTGGCTGGGACCCGCCCGCTTGCGGCTCCAGCCCGGAGACCCAAAGCCTGTGTTACCCGGGATTTCTTCCGGGTTCTGGCTGGGTAGCCATGAGTGGACCCGACCGATTCCCACGCCGTGGGAGCCTCCCCTCACCTGGGAAACACGATCGATGTAGTTTCAGGGCCCCGAGTTCAGTCTCCTGGCCTCTGCCCGGAAAGTGCTTCCCTGCTGCTCAGACGCGTTGTTTTCCCGGCGCCGCCATCTTGGCTCCCACCAAACCAACAAACTTTTAAAAAAATATTACATTTAGAAATGATAGGGTGGGATATTTTCAGCAGTGTGGTTGCTCATATTTCACACAGTGGGAATCTTTGGGGACAGCGTTTCCTCAGCTGCCCCGGCTTTGAGTGTTATTCAGTCAATAGCTGAGCTGCTTTGAAGATGCCCAGGGGAACGCTGGTGGAGTGGCTCTGTTGGTTGGACTTTTAAACTGTCCTCTACCCATTGGGCTATCTTAGTTGTTTGAATTTAGTTTCTGGTTGTTCCTGGACTCTTGTAGTGGAGAGAATCCCTTTGGCAGGAAGATGTTTTTTCCTGAAGGAAGCCTTTCCAGCTTTTTGGGTATAGTCACTGGATGTCCGGTGTTTTTCAGGAGTTGCTACAGCTCACCTCAGGCCTAGAGACCTGGGTGGTACCTGTGGTCCTGATTAGTCAAGAGGGCTCTCCTCTCACTAGGAGAAGTCCTGGAGACAGTTGCCCTCCTTCTGGGTTTCTTGCTGTAAACTTAGTGATCAACTGCTGTAACCTGTGTGTCCCGTGGTTTGATTGGTTTTGTTAGGGATAACTGGTTGCCCCTTGGAGCAGTATCTGGGGGGTTGATCTCAGGGTTCCCGGTCTTTTGTAGGTCTGAGGTTGGGGCTCTGTGCCCCAGAACCCAAGAGGTAATCTGTGGCAGGTGAGTACTGCTCTAGTGTCTTGGGGCGCACAGTTCTGCCTGTAAGGTGTATTTGGTACAATGCAGGCCTCTGGGCTGGTGGAGCGTGCGCCCGCCTGCTAGTCTGCGGAAGCTGAGTTTCTGATCACTCTGTGCTCCCTGTTTGGGCCCAGATCTGTGATGGCTGGGCATACTCACCTGTCTGCGATCTGCAGGCTGCTAGACTTTCCCTAGGTGACCCCAGCAGCATGGTTTCTTCCTTCCCTGTGGGGTCCTCTCTGGACAGGGGTTCCCAGTCCCTGTTGTACTGGGGCGTGCAGCTTGTCTGTACTGCTGAGCTGAGTGTGCAGCTCTCTGCACGGCAGGAGCTCAGTTGTTTTGGTGGTGGGTACCCGCCGTCCTAGCGACCTTCCGGGGATAGACTGGGTGACCCATGATCAGTCTGGCAAGATTGCTTCCCAGTGGGGTCCCCCCGCGGCTGGGACTCCCAGCCTCAGGCACCCTTGTGCTCACGGATCAGCCTGGGAAAGTGATTGGGGCACGGACGCTTGCGTCTCCAGCCCGGAGACACAAAGCCCGCGTTACCCGGGATTTCTTCCGGGTTCTGGCTGGGTAGCTATGAGTGGATCCGACCGATTCCCACACCGTGGGAGCCTCCCCTCACCTGGGAAACACGATTGATGTAGTTTCAGGGCCCAGAGTTCAGTCTCCTGGTCTCTGCATGGCGAGTGCTGTCCTGCTTCTCAAATGTAGTGCTCTCCCGGCGCCGCCATCTTGGCTCCCCATACTTATAATTTTTATACATCTGATTTTTTTTTTCATTTTTTTAAAAATAAGCCAACAAGGTGGTAGCCAGGCTCCCCTTGAGCTCAAGCCTTTGGGATGTTTTCTAAAGTAAGCAAAGCTTGTGTAGTCATGGCGGGAAGGGGTGAGTGGGTGGTGGCAAGTGGCTAAGAGAGGCACTCTCCACACAACGTGGTTCACATGGAACTGTCATTCTCCCGGGCTCTGCACAGAAGAGCAGCTCTGGTAAGCTGAGGGGAGGGATGGGCTGCGTGGCTGGGGAACCATGGCAGTTGCCATGATTCCCTTGTTGGAATGTTTTCAAGCACAAGCCTCAAAAACTGCACCCCTGGCCTGCACCATTGAGTTCTTTCACACCACTGAAGCTGTGGGAGGAACCTGCAGGCACCTTAATGTCAGCAGCCGTTCTCCTGTCTCTCTCTCTCTTTAAAGATTTACTTTTATGTGCATTGATGTTTTGCATGCATGTATGTCTGTATGAGGGCTCCAGATCCTCTGGAACTAAAGTTATTGACAGTTGTGAGTAGCTATGTGAGTGCTGGGAATCGAACACAGGTCCTCTGGAAGAGCAACAAATACCCTTAACCACTGAGCCATCTCTCTGGCTCCCTCCTGTCTCTCTTGCCATGTGCTCAGTGGCAATGCAAATCAGACCTGTGGCCACCAGATCATCTCTGTTTGTGAGCATTGTCTGCTTTTCTTGGATGACAATCTGAAAATTACTGGGAACTTGAAAAATTCAATTTAATAGTTTATGAATAAAAGGTCTAGGATGCACCAAGTATTTCTTATCTTTTAAAAATTTAAGTATGACAAAAAGAAGTGTCAGAATACCATTTTATTGAGAAAAATGAGATTAAATGAAAGGATTCTGTTGGAAACAAAGATCCTTCGATGATTTTTGAGAAGAAATATAAAGACTGAAAAAATATGAATGTATATTTATTTCCTTCATTCTTTTGTTTCTCTTTCATTATTTCTCATTTTTATTTATTTGGTCTCTTTTTTTCCCTACTACCAGGGATTAAATGTAGGGACTCCCACTCATTACGTCACCACCTTACCACTGAGCTACACATCCAGACCTTTTGGGGACCAGGGGCAGTCAGGGTCTTACTAAGATGTCATGCTGGAAGTGAGCTCTGCATCCCACACTGGCTGTGGCAAATTCACAGGTCTCCTGCATAGCTCTTAAATACAATCCTTTGTTGCCTGTTTTTATTAGCAATGAGAACATCTCTCTTGGCTTCTTGTAGTCTTCTTTTTGTGATTTACTGCCCAGACTGGGGCTCCTACCTTCCCCACCCCAGTTCCTGGCAAGGGAGACACAGTCCTCAGTACTGGCTGAGCCCCATTACAACTTCTCTGCATCATGAGAGAAGACAACAAGATGATGTCAGAGTTCTGCGGATGTCAGTGTGAACAGGGAAATCACTGTTGGGTGTGCATTTGGCGTGTGCTGCATCAACTTTCAGAGGCAGTGGGTATTTGGACTGGGTTTCCTGGTCGAGTCACTGTGACTGAACAGGGTACAGTTCAATCTCTGGGGTGTAGTGTCAGTACTAGACCTATTGAGAGAACGCCTGTCAGTTCCTCAGCTGTTCATGTTGTCTTCAGTCAGCTTTCTCCTAGCACAGGAAATGAAGAGGATCATCTAGATAGCAAGCCACTTAGCTGTCATGGAGTCTTCCTGGTAGAGTTTTACAAGAAAAGTGAGTTTTAGCTAGCTACAAAGTCATGTTCCACAAGGATTTAGTCAATTAAAGTTATATCAGGAATTAGCCGGAGGGGGGAGGGGCAAGATGGCAGCACCGGGAGGACTCTCATTCTGAGCAGCAGCAGCAGGATCAGCACAGTGACCAGTAATCAGAACTCGTAGCCATAAAACACAGTCATTGTGTTTCCCAGGTGAGAGGATACCCCACGGTGGGGGATTCAATCAGCTTTTAACTCACCCTGCTAAACCGCGGAAGAGATCCCGGTTCCGCCAGCCCCAGCCCCAGCCCCAGCCCAGAGCCACAAACCAGTGTCTCTGGTCACGGTCCCAGACGGAACCGTGCGCACCACACTATCAGAGACTGGAATTTTCAGTCGAGAGATAACCCCAGGGTACAGGAAATGACTGGGACCGGCCTTAGGTCACCCAGACATCCCCTGGAAAAGACTAGGGTTCCATGGGCACCCCAGGAGCCATCCCGGAGCCAGAGCCAGGGACCCAGGTTCCGGCACTGAGCCCTGCCTGCCTGCACGCCTGACTTGCCGCCTGAGATAGAACTATGGGCACCAGGGCACCAGCGAATGAGTTTCACTGTCCGGTGCAAACACACAGGGAGGGAAACGGCTGGTCTGATCTCAGAGCACTCAGCCAACACCCCCAGCCTGAAAAGGCCCCCGGAAAATTACCCAGCTTAGGGAGGCACCCAGACTCCCAAAGGCTGCAAAGGCAGACACAGGCAGTTTCTGTGCACCAGACAGCTGGCAGAGACTGAGCCGCCAGCACTCAGCTGTGCTCCAGGCACAGGCAGTTTCTGTGGCCAGCCAGCTGGTGGACACTGAGCAGTGTGCACCAGGGCAAAAAAAGACACTGGGAGTACCTGTCTCCAGAGAATCCACAGGGAAGGAAGGAAACTGTACTGACATAAATCACCCAATCCTTCCTTAGAAAAAGTCTAGCAGACTAGTGGGGCCAAAGCGCCATCACTCAGCTGTGCTCCAGACACAGGCACAAACATTTGCTGCGCGCCTGATGTCCAACTGGGTCACAGCAGCTGATCATTAAATATACAACAAGAAACCCAGAAACAGGGCAGCTGCCCTCAGGACTTCCCTGGGTGAGAGGAGAACCCTCTCGACTAACAAAGACCACAGTTACCACTCAGGTCTATATCCCTGAGGTGAGCAACTCCTGAAAAAACACCAGCCATCCAGGGACTATACTCAAAAAGCTGAGAAGACATCCTTCAGGAAAAACCAGCTTTCTGCAAAGGGGATTCTCTCCACCACAGGATCCCCAGGAACCACCAGAAAATAACGCCAAACACCTAAGATAGCACAATGAGTAGAGGCCAGCGTAAAAGCTCAAGCAACAAAAGACAGAGCAATATGGCATCTCCAGAACCCAGTTACCCAGGGGCAAGTAGCCCTGGACACCCCAGCATAACTGAAATCCAAGAAGATGACCTAACAACTTTGCTCATGAAGATGATAACAGAGGAAACAAATAAGATTCGTAAAGACATAGAGGAAGATAAACTCAAACAGAATATCGCCATCCATAAAGAAATAGAGGAAGCTGCAGCCAAACAGTTTATGGCCATTAGAAAGGAAATGCTTACAGCACTGAATGAAATAAAAGAAACAGAGCTGAAGGAACTAAAAGAAAAACAGGAAAGTACAATCAGACAGGTGAAGGAAGTAAACAAAACAACTCAAGACCCGAAGATAGAATTGGAAAAATTAAAGAAAACACAAATGGAAGAAATAATGGAAAGGAAGAATCTAGGGAAGAAAACAGGAACTACAGAGGTAAGCATAACCAACAGACTACAAGAGATGGAAGAAAGAATCTCAGGTGTAGAAGATACAATGGAAGAAATAGATGGATCTGTCAAAGAAAATGTTAAATCCGAAAAATTCCTGTCACAGACCGTCCAGGAAATGCAAGACCATATGAAAAGACAAAACCTAAGTATAATAGGTATAGAGGAAAAAGAAGACTCCCTTCTCCAAGGCCCAGAAAATATTTTCAACAAAATCATTGAAGAAAATTTCCCCAAGCTAAAGGAGAGGCCAATTAGAATACATGAGGCCTACAGAACACCCAACAAATTTGACCAGAAAAGAAAATCCTCCCGCCACATAATAATCTAAACAGTAAGTATACAGAACAAAGAAAAAATACTAAAAGCTGCAAGGGAAAAAGGACAAGTAACATATAATGGCAAACCCATTAGAATCACACCTGACTTTTCAACAGAGACTATGAAAGCCAGAAGGGCCTGGACGGATATCATGCAGACCCTAAGAGAACACAGATGTCAGCCCAGGCTACTATACCCTGCAAAACTCTCAGTCCTCATAGACGGAGAAAACAAGATATTCAATGACAAAAACAAATTTCAACAATACCTACAAACAAATCCAGCATTACAGAAGACACTGGAAGGGAAAATACAACCCAGGAAAACTAGCTACATCCAAGAAAACACAGGAAATAAATAACCTCATTGCAGTAAAACAAAAAGGAAACAAGCACACAACCTGATGACCACAGCCAACAGCAAAATCAAGGGATCTAACAGCCACTGGTCATTAATCTCTCTCAATATCAATGGACTCAACTCTCCAATTAAAAGACACAGATTAACAGAATGGATACGTAAACAAAACCCAGCAATCTGTTGCATATAAGAAACACACCTAAGACACAAAGATAGACATTACCTGAGGGTAAAGGGTTGGAAGACGACTTTCCAAGCAAACGGACCCAAGAAGCAAGCAGGAGTAGCCATTCTAATATCTGATAAAATAGACTTTCAACCAAAATTAATCAAAAGAGATGGGGAAGGACACTTCATACTCATCAAGGGAAAATTCCACCAGGAAGACATCACAATCCTGAACATCTATGCCCCAAATACAAGGGCACCCACATTTGTGAAAGAAACATTGATAAAATTTAAAGCACATATAGACCCCCACACACTAATAGTGGGAGACTTCAACACCCCACTCTCAACAAAGGACAGGTCAACAAAACAGAAATTAAACAAGGAAACATCGTCTCTGACAGAGGTCATGAATCAAATGGACCTAACAGACATTTACAGAACTTTACATCCAAACACAAAACAATTTACCTTCTTCTCAGCACCTCATGGAAACTTCTCCAAAATAGACCATATAGTGGGTCACAAAGCAAGCCTCAACAGATACAAGAAGATTGAAATAATCCCTTGTATCTTGTCTGATAACCACGGAATAAAGCTGGACCTCAACAATAACAGAAACAACAGAAAGCCTACACACACATGGAAACTGAACAACTTGTTACTAAATGACAGCTGGGTCAGGGAAGAAATAAAGAAAGAAATTAAAGTCTTTCTAGAAATCAATGAAAATGAAGACACAACATACCCAAACTTGTGGGACACAATGAAAGCAGTGCTAAGAGGAAAGTTCATAGCACTAAGTGCCTTCAAGAAGAAATTCGAGACAGCGCATTCAAGCACCCTAATGGCTCACTTAAAAACCCTAGAAAAAGAAGAAGCAGACACACCAAGAAGGAGTAGACGGCTGGAAATAATCAAACTCAGGGCTGAAATCAATCAATTGGAAACAAATAAAACAATTCAAAGAATCAATGAAACCAAGAGCTGGTTCTTTGAGAAAATCAGCAAGATCGACAAACCCTAAGCCAAGCTAACTAAAAGGCAGAGAGACACCACCCAAATCAACAAAATCAGAAACAAAAAGGGGGATATAACTACAGACACTGAGGAAATCCAAACAATCATTAGGACTTACTTCAAAAGTCTATATGCCACAAAATTTGAAAATTTAAATGAAATGGACAATTTTCTTGATTGATTTGACTTACCAAAGCTGAACCAGGACCAGGTAAATCAACTAAATAGACCTATATCCCCCAAAGAAATAGAAGCGGTCATCAAAATTCTCCCATCCAAAAAAAGCCCAGGACCAGATGGCTTCAGCGCAGAATTCTACCAGACCTTCAAAGAAGAGCTAACACCAATTCTCTTCAAACTATTCCACAAAATAGAAACAGAAGGAACATTACCAAACTCATTCTATGAAGCCACAGTCACCTTGGTACCTAAACCTCACAAAGACTCAACAAAGAAAGAGAATTTCCTGCCAATCTCCCTTATGAACATTGATGCAAAAATACTTAATAAAATACTTGCAAACCGAATCCAAGAACACATCAAAGATATTATCCACTATGACCAAGTAGGTTTCATCCCAGGTATGCAGGGGTGGTTCAATATACGGAAATCCATCAATGTGATCCACCATATTAACAAATTGAAAGAAAAAAACCACATGATAATCTCCCTAGATGCTGAAAAAGCCTTTGACAAAATCCAACATCCATTCATGTTCAAAGCATTGGAGAGATCAGGGATACAAGGCACATATCTAAACATAGTAAAGGCGATATACAGCAAGCCTATAGCCAAAATCAAACTGAACGGAGAGAAACTTAAAGCAATCCCACTGAAATCAGGGACAAGACAAGGCTGCCCACTCTCTCCATATCTCTTCAACATAGTGCTGGAAGTCCTTGCTAGAGCAATAAGAGAGTTGAAGGAGATCAAGGGGATACAAATTGGCAAGAAAGAAGTCAAATTATCACTATTTGCAGATGATATGATAGTATATGTGAGTGACCCCAAAAACTCTACCAGGGAACTCCTACAGCTGATAAACACCTTCAGCAAAGTGGCTGGATACAAAATTAACTCAAAAAAATCAGTAGCCCTCCTATACACAAAAGACAAAAGGGCTGAGAAAGAAATTAGGGAAACAACACCCTTCACAATAGCCACAAATGACATAAGGTACCTCAGAGTAACCCTAACCAAGGAAGTCAAAGACTTGTATGAAAAAAATTTCAAGTCTCTGAAGAAAGAATTAGAAGAAGATATGAGAAGATGGAAAGATCTCCCATGTTCATGACTTGGCAGGATTAACATAGTAAAAATGGCCATTTTACCAAAAGCAATCTACAGATTCAATGCAATGCCCATCAAATTACCAACACAATTCTTTACAGACCTGGAAAGAAAAATTCTCAACTTCATATGGAATAACAAGAAACCCAGAATTGCTAAAACAATCCTCTACAATAAAAGATCTTCTGGAGGTATCTCCATCCCTGATCTTAAGTTGTACTATAGAGCAACAGTTTTAAAAACTGCATGGTACTGGCATAGAAACAGAATGGTGGATCAATGGAACCGAACAGAGGACCCAGAAATAAACCCACACACTTATGGACACCTGATATTTGACAAAGACGCCAAAATCATACAATGGAAAAAAGATAGCATCTTCAACAAATGGTGCTGGTCCAACTGGATGTCTACATGTAGAAAAATGAAAATAGATCCATAGTTATCACCCTGAACAAAACTGAAGTCTAAGTGGATCAAAGACCTCAACATAAAACCAGACACATTAAATCGGCTAGAAAAAAAAAAGGGTAATACCCTAGGACTCATTGGTACAGGAGAAAACTTCCTGAACAGAACACCAACAGCACAGGCTCTAAGAGCAACAATCAATAAATGGGACCTCATGAAACTGAAAAACTTCTGCAAAGCAAAGGACACCGTCATCAAAACAAATCGACTGCCTACAGATTGGGAAAGAATCTTCACCAACCCTTTATCTGACAGAGGACTCATATCCAGTATATATAAAGAACTAAAGAAGCTGAAAAGCAGCAAACCAAGTAATCCACTTAAAAAATGGGGAACAGAGCTAAACAGAGAATCCTCTGTAGAGGAATACCGAATGGCAGAGAAGCACTTAAAGAAATGCTCAACCTCACTAGCCATTAGGGAAATGCAAATCAAAACAACCCTGAGATTTCACCTTACACCCATGAGAATGGCCAAGATCAAAAACTCAAGTGACAACACATGCTGGAGAGGTTGTGGAGAAAGGGAACCCTTCTCCACTGCTGGTGGAAATGTAAACTTGTACAACCACTCTGGAAATCAATCTGGCATTTTCTCAGACAACTAGGAATAGTGCTTCTCCAAGATCCAGCCATACCACTCCTAGGCATATATCCAAAAGAAGCTCAAGCACACAAAAAGGACATTTGCTCAACCATGTTTGTAGCAGCTTTATTTGTAATAGCCAGAAGCTGGAAACAACCCAGATGCCCCTCAACTGAAGAATGGATGCAGAAAATGTGGTACATCTACACAATGGAATATTACTCAGCAATGAAAAATAAGGAAATCATGAAATTTGCAGGTAAATGGTGGGATCTGGAAAGGATCATCCTGAGTGAGTTGTCCCAGAAGCAAAAAGACACACATGGTATATACTCACTCATATAGACATACAACATAGGACAAACCCACTAAAACCTGTGCATCTAAAGAAACTAAGCAAGAGAGAGGACCCTAACTAAAATGTCCAATCCCCATCCGGAAAGGCAAAGAGGATGGACATCAGAAGAAGAAGAAAACAGGAAACAACCTAGGAACCTACCACAGAGGGCCTCTGAAACCCTCTGCCCTACAGACTATCAAAGCAGATGCTGAGCCTGATGGGCAACTGTTGGGCAGTGAATGGAATTTTAGGTAAGAACTGGGAAATAGTAAGAGCTGGAGAGGACAGGGTCTCCACAAGGAGAGCAAAAGAACAAGAAAATTTGAACACAGGGAACTTCCCAGAGACTCATACTCCAACCAAGGACTATTCATAGAGATAACCCAGAACCCCTGCACAGATGTAGCCCAGGGCAGTTCAGAGTCCAATTGGGTTACATAGTAATGTAAAGAGGGACAGCCTCTGACATAATCTGATTGGCCTGCTCTTTGATCACCTCCCCCTGGAGGGGAGCAGCCTTACCAGGCCATAGTAAAGGACAATGCAACCACTTTTGATGTGAACTGATAGACTAAGATCAGAAAGGAGAGGAGAAGCTCCCCTATCAGTGGACATGGGGAGTGGCATGCAAGCAGAGGGAGGAGGGAGGGTGGGATTAGGAGGGGAGGAGGGAGGGGCTTATGGGGGGATGCAGAATGAATAAAGTGTAATTGATGAAAAATTTTTTTAAAAAAAGGGAAAAAATAATTTAAGAACCTTAAATGACTTTCAAAAGTGGAGGAAAACATGGAGTTAGTCAATTTACATGGAGCACGTCTCGCCCCTGGGGGCAATGGTCTCCTGAACCTACTCAGACCTCGGACACCACCACTGCTAGTTCTAGAACTGATGCAGGATGTTCCAACAAGGGGGTTAAGGCTTCTCATAATATTTCCTATAAGCCCACACCTGTTTGTCTATATCCCCCATATTTATTCATTATTAGCCAGATAGAACCAAGTAATTGTGCTGATGATACTTGCTTTTTTGCCCAATGCTGGAATGCTAGTGAATTTAGGTATGCCCTAGTTACTCGCATGCCTCGCTGGGTGCCTGTGCCCTTTGATGCCCCTCATGCTATTACTCTCTTCAGACAGAAAAGGGATCTTGGAACTACAGCCACCATTGTTACTGCCATCTCATTGGTGGCTGTTGGAACTACTACCACGGCATTAGCCATGAGTCATACTGTGCAGACTGCTCAGACCCTGAATAATCTTTTAGCCAATGTAGCTCATGCCTTAGATGTACAAAAAGGAATTAATGCTCAACTAAAAGGAGGCTTGATGGTGTTAAATCAGAGGCTTGACCTCGTGCAGGAGCAAATTGATACCCTATGGCAAATCGCTCAACTTGGCTGTCAATGGAAGTATGCTGGACTTTGTGTCACTAGCATACAACATGAGAATTTTTCCCGTGCTGCAAATCTGTCTAAACAATTGTCTAGCTATATTTTAGGTAATTGGACTGGAGAATTCGATACTACAATGGAGCAGCCGTGAGTGGCCATTTTCATGGTAAATTCTCCCAGAGTGGACGCAGGACTAGCCACAGGATTATCATCATAGATTGCTGCAGCCATGAATCATCTGAAGGAATGGGCGGGCATGGGAGCGTTAGCAGGCCTTCTGGTGTTGGTCTCCTTGGTTTGCCTGTGGTATATATGCAAGATTAGAGTCTCACAACAGTGTAATGCAGCCATGACCATTCAGGCCTTTACAGCCATTGAAGCAGGACAGTCTCCCCAAGCATGGTTGGCTACCATAAAAAGTAAAATGTTACGCTCAGGATGCGAGGCTAAGCACTGCACTCAGGGTCAGCCGCTTTGGACCCAGAGAAGAGCATGTCTGATTGCATGCGGGTTGATGCCCCAGGTCCCGCCTCTGAGAAAAAGGTATCGGACTGGTCTGATGCTCTTTGGGTGGATGACACCTAAATGAACATCGGTACAAAGTTCCAATTTATTTCTAATATCAGAGATCAGACCTCTACTCTTGCCTGATGTGTGTAAAACAAAAAGGGGGAACTGTAGAGAGCTACGGAATACTGCGCCTTAAAGATGGAGCTGGTTTCCGCCTTCCACCTTCCCGATGGTGAGTGCTCTCTCTCACGAACAATTCCACATTTGTCTAAGGCCGAAGATCTGGCTTGCTTCCATGTATGTGGACCTATCTGCATTGCCCACATGGCACGCTGGGGTTGGCTACCCAGAGGCTATTTAAGCTGTGGGCTGGCTTTCCCCAGGGTCAGATGATTGTACAAGGTTCCTGAATAAACTGCATTGAAAAAAAAAGTTATATCATCATATGCCAAAAGCTATGTTTAAGGGGTATGTGGTAACCATGTGGGTGACATAGGTGGGTAGAAGGAAAAATAACTCAGAAGTCCAGCCAGCAAAAATGAGGGAAAGCACTTTGCTTTGCACTGAAAGACTTGAAACTCTAATCTCATCATCAGACTGAGTCAGAATGAGCTGCTCTGTGCCTGCCTCTGCGGCTTGCACCCTATGAGGTCTGAAGTGGACTTGAAATAAAGGCACAGATCCTTGGACCATAACTGTCATTGTCAGTGCTGTTGCTTGATCGTGTTTGGGGCAGTTTTCAGCCTCACCACACACCTCATCTGACCCATACTGCATAAGGTATTCTTTTACATACGTGAATTTGTGGCCCAACCAGCTAAATGACATGCTCAGGGGATCAAGTGAGTATATGACAGAAGAGGGACCACTACACCTGATGACCTGAGCTTGACCCCCAGGATTCACATGATGGGAGAGAAACAGCTCCCACAAATTGTCTCTGACCTCCACAGGCGCACTGTGGCTTGTATATACACAGTAAATGAATACATTTAATTAGAAAAAAATAAAGAACAAGAATTAAAACTTACACCTTTAACCTCAAAACCCATATCTTTTGCTCACCACCAACCACCCTTCTTGACTCTTAGTATTTCTGAATTCTGTGTTTTCACCAGAAACCAAAATCCTCCTCAATGATGTTCCCTCTCTGAGCATCAGTTTCTTTGCTGTAACATGAGATAAGTAGGTCACAGACTCAGGGAGGTTAGCTAAAAGGTGGGTGTGGGGATTCTTGATAAATTGCACAGGATTACAAAGATTCTCGAGTTCCATTCATTTCACTTATATGTGGCATGGTGTGCCATAGTGAACAAAGCAGGAACTTCAAGTTCCCTGTGACTGGAATTCAACTCTGCCCTCAGCTCATACTCTGTCCAGTCTTGAAGAAATTATCTCATTTCCCTAAGCCTTGGTACCCTGTCTGTGTAGTGAGGTGCGCTATTCTTTCCCTGCAGGGTTGTCATGGGGATTAAATAACACAGTGTACAGAAAACATTTAGCAGGTGCCAGGACATTGAATGGTGACGAAGCGAGAGTGAGTCTTAGGCTTGGGGTCATAGAGATGCATTGCACAGCAGGTCACGCTGGTAAGGGCAGGTAGCCAAGAAAGAATAGGCTGTACCACTCCCCACTGCCCTCATCCCCCTCCCACTCCTGTGGACCCTTTCTCCCAACAAGTCTTCTTCTGCTTTCTCTCTCTATCTCTCTCTCTCTTTCTTTCTTTCTTTCTTCTTCTTCTTTTTTTTTTTTTTTTTGGTTTCAGTATATTTACATCCCAAGGGTGCCCATCCCTCCTCTCCTCCCAGCCCCACCTTCCCTCCTTTCCCTTTCCCCATTCCCTTCCCTTCAAAAAAGGGGACCCCCTTCCTCCACATCAATACTCCCAGCACACCAGTCCTCTTCTTGTTTGTGACCCACTTGAGCTTCTTGGGATTATTTATAGGCATGTGAAGGTTACTTACTAGATTATGAACACTTACCACTGTCTGCATCACTGAAGACATCACTGTCCCTCCTTCAGCAACCATTAACTTCAGAAAACCATTCAGGGAGCAGTGGGGCCTCATGAGCGCCCCACATCTGTGATGGGAAGTTGATGGTGCCTGGCTTTTTTTAGTGTAGGTTCTGGGGATTGAACTCTGGTCCTCAAGCTTGTAAGGCTGATGGGACCATCTCCCCAAATCCTAATTTTGTATTAAAAAAATCTTTGCAGAGTTTGTATAAACTGTGTTGGAAAGAAAGTGTTGGCTGATTCTCCTCACTTGAGTCTCAGCTGCCAGTTTCAGTACCCATTTCCACACCGTCAGAAACTGCCTGGGCCCTTTTCAGTCAAGGCTTATGTATATTTTAAGCAAGAGATGTGTATTAGGGTTCTCTAAAGGAATAGAACTAATAAAATAAATGTGTGTATGTGTGTGTAGAGATAAAATGAATATACATGTGTATTTTCATTTTAGTATTTAACAAATGATTTCAACTTAATATTTAATGAATATGGTCATTTTAATATATATAATTTCTTAGAGTGTCTTAAACTCTAAGACCCAGCTAGTTCCATAATGGCTGTCTCCTGACAGGAAGGCTGAGAATACAGGGGTTGTTCAGTCCCCAAGGCTGTTTGTCTTGGCGGTCCGATCTGGTGCTGGAGTCCTAGAGGAGTCCTACAAGTATTCCTAAGGAGTTGCTGGTCTTCAGTCTCTGCTGGAACCCAGATGAGCTAGGTTCTAACACAGTGGAGGAGTGCCTGCCTCAGCAACAGGCAGATGAACTCGCCACAGAGGGTAGGATGAGCATGCAAACAAGCAAAGCTTTCTTTTTTCCATGTCCTTTACGTGGGCTGTCACCAGAAGGTGTGACCTAGGTCAGCAGTCCCACCTCAAATAATCCCTCAGGAATGTCCCTCACAGAGCTGATTCCAGATGTGGTCTCATGGACAGGTGACAGGTTGAAATAGTGAAGTGCATCTTTATGCAAAAGAGAAAACATAAACTATTCTGAATTGATGGAGGAGCGTGAATAATAAATTTGAGGTATTTTCTCCTCTTTTAATTACTAAATTTTCTCCTTTTCAGATTTATTTTTATTATTTTTTATTATGTGCCTGTGACGGTGTGTGTGCACATGAGTGCAGGTGTCCCCTGGGACTCACAGGTGTCATTACCCCCTGGATCTTAGTCACATGGGGTTATGATCCACCCAATCTGGGTGCCCGGAAAGGAGGGTCCTTCCTAGGAGCAGTGTTTGCTCACTACCAACTGCTGAGCTGTTTCCTCTTTTGGTGCTTCTAGTCAGGTCTTCTCATCGTGCTGGTGAGGACTCCTAGTGAGCTGGGAGTGAGCTGTGTGCCTGGGCAGCCAGGAAGGCCTGGCTTTCTCAAGCCCCTACCGACCCCCTCCACTTACCCCAGGGTACTGCATAAACAGAGCCCCTTTCCTCTCTATAAAAAAGGCAGGAGGCCTAGCTGTGGATGCCGGGTGAGTCTGATTGTTTCCTGCTCCCACGGTGGGGATACAAGTTAGCAGACATTCTCATAGGCTGTTTCCTGATTGACTTTGACCTTGACAGTGAAGACACATGGCAGATAAACTAACATCAAATCAGGATGCCCGGCCTACCCAAAGTTCCGAATGGAAAGATGTTTTCAAGCTTCAGCAGCAGAAGCTTTAAACCACGCACCAGCGCTGAGGACGAGACCCTGTGGGCAGGGGCCAACCCATAGAATGTGGCTGATCTTGGGCTAAGCATGCCTAGGCCCAGGGCTCAGTCCCAGCACCCAAAAACAAAGTCAGGGAGAAGGAAAATCCACTGAAAGTTCTGCCTAGTCTAACTGCCTGTTAGCTGGGGAGAGAGACTTCTTGGTTATGTTGCAGTTATTCCCAAGTGAACTTTGAATTACCTGATGTGAAGCTTTGGGTTTTTTTTTTTTTTTTTTGAAAACAGAGTTATTTAAAGTTTGATCATATTTACCCCCAACTCTTCCCAGATTCCGTTCCCACTACCATTCAAGTTAATGTCCTTTAAAAATGTCACACACACACACACACACACACACACACACACACACACACACACACAAACACTGCAATAAATATAAAACTCTCCAAATCCAATTTGTGCTGTCTGTAACTCATAGGTGTGGGGTGATCCAGTGGAACGTGGTTTACCTACCAGGAGCCATATCCTTAAAGAAAACCAATTCTCCCTTCCCCAGAAGCCGGCAACTGCCTTTGCTAAGGGTGGAGGCTCATAATCACCCCCTCCCCATTTGACTTAGCTTAATCTAATCATTGACAATCTTAAGCTACAAAAACATCTTTAAATGCTTCAGAATCTTTGTAAACTAATGAGGACTAAGACAAGGACCAGGTTATTGTACTAAGTGAATATCACTGTTGAAATACAGTTTTTAATATTTTGAAAAATGGATCCAACTCACTTTTAATCCATGGCACCTGCTAACACGTAATTTGTACTGGGCTTCGATATCCTTTTATTACCAATTTCTCTTTGAATACAATCAAATCTTCCTTTTGCATAACTTTATGATGATGGAAAGTGCTACCCTTAAAGAAACAAGCAACTGGCCTGGAAAATTGGAGCTATGTTTTCTATTATTTCATGCACTGTCACACATCCCCAGGGGCAGGGGAATATTGGCAAATCCATGCCCCATTACTCAAACAGAGTCACTGCTCACCATACCACACTCTGCCTTTACTGCTTTCTCCTTCGACAAAATTGTTCACATTAATTTCACATTGCCTTCTGGGATTCTTTAGTTGTAATCATCCTCTAAGTCTGAATTTGGCTGTGAGAGCAAGCATATTGGAGTCTTCAGAAGAATTAGGCCATCACTTTTACCCATTTGCATTATGGGTTTATTTGTGCTTCTGAGTATGTGCTCTGCTTACCTCATAAATTTAAGGTGTTTGCTGGTTATGCATGGCAAATGCACCACTCTAATGTCACTTCTGCTTAATTCATCTTTGCAGCTTGCCACAGAGGCTGTACTTGCTGGTGCCATGGCTGCTGAGATGCACCTGCTACTAAACTCTATTCAAGCAAGATTAAGCTTGAATGACCAGAAGTTACATTGATCTAGAAAAGACAGAAAATGGTTTTCTTTGCACTTGCCTTTAATGAGGTCAGTACATTTCCAGGACCTGCAATTCAGACATTTTTAAGTGTGTGACTACCTATATGTGGGGGCCAAAGGCAACAGGGTGTTTCTGCTTGGCCAGGCCTGGTTAGCAGAGGGGCAGGTGTTAGGGTTCATCTGTGCATCCCACATGCTCATGTGCTTGACCACTTGCTCCCAGATCGTGGTGATAACTGTAGAACCTTATGGACATGGTTCCTACCTGGCAAGCTAAGCCACTGCAGGGGGCTCTAAGGGCATTCGCTTCTGGTTTCTGCCTGAGATCTTTATTTCTAATTGGCCTCCATGAAGTGACCAGTCACCAGCTCCACCACCACAGACTGAGCCGCTCCACCATGACGGGCCGTCCCTTTGAACCATGAGCCAAAATAAATCCTGCTCAAGTTGCCTCTGTCAAATATTCTGCCACCACTATGAAAACAGTAACTAATGCTGTAAGTCTGATACTGCCTTAGCTGTCCTCAGCTCAGGTGTGAGGGACAAGAGAAGCACGGAACCTTGTTTGACCTACTTACAGACACTTGGAAACCTTTCTTTCTTCCTTCATTCCTTCCTTCCTTTCTTCCTTCCCTTTTTGATTGATGGCTTGATTGATTTATTCTAGTGCTGTGCCCTATCTGATGGCATTTGCTGTAACATGAGGACTGGAGACATCCATGGGAGTTCAGGCAGACTCTTATTAGCATCTAGAAGGAACAGGAAGCATTTTTGAGCTCTCTGGTGTGACAGTGATGAGGTGGGCTCACATGATGATCTCTGAGTAAGCCCACCCAGACATACCAGAGGTGCCCTAAAAATAACGCTGGTTTGTCCTGGTTGCACCCACAGCTTGTCCTTCAGATGCTGGAGCCTTCACTTGGATGCATTCTAATTACTTTGTGGCTATACATTCAGCATGGATTCCTTTAGATTTTACTTTCTCTGAATATGGAATAAAAATAGCAACCAGAGAGTACACAAACAAACAGAAGATGTGCACACACACACACACACACACACACACACACACACACACACCATCCTCCCTAAGCCTCTACTCTGATTTCTTCCAGTCACTGTGCTGACAAAGGAGAGTGCAAAGCATTCTGCCTCTGCCACTGACCCTCGGCTACCTAACCTTAGGCTAATACTTATATCTTTACTCTGATTCTTTAATATGGAGATTCTCTTTCACACAATATTTCAATGATCTACTGAAAAAATAGTGTGAACATTCTGTAAATTTATACAAGAAGGTACTATATTTCACTTGAGTTTGTTACACAGGGCACTGATAGGCATGTGCTCTGAGTCAGTCAATGTTGGTGGTAAGAATGAGTGTATTTAAAACATCAGCTGGTTTGATTGTAAAAGTAGTATTCTCTGTTTTACTAAGAATTTTTATAAGCTGAACAGAAGGCTGAGAAGCAAAAAAGAACAAATCAAATGAAAACTGAGCAAACTGAGTTATAAGTCAATCAATAGGTTTTTATTGAGTAACTAGTTTGTTCTGAATCTTGTCCCTCAGTATTGGGATTGTGGGGACTATGAACAAAAAAAAAAAAAAAAAAACCAAATCTGTGACTTCATGAAGCCTCCATTTTAGTAGAGAAAGATAAGCAATAAACATAACAAAGCTGTTAGTGTGCTGGAGGTTGAAAGTACTAAGGCAGACAGTAAAGTACTCAAGGAAGATCTGGCGTTACGATTTTAACCAGGGATCTGAGGAGAAACACCGCTGGAAAGGTGATATTGGGGTTATCGTGAAAGAGGCGAGGCATGGATGGTGAAGATGGGTTCTCTTCTAGCTGCTTTGAACTGAGAGCAAACTCACGATGGGACATGTAACCAATATCGAGTCTCCTCGGAGAAGACCGTAAAGGATAAGATTAGAAACACTATGTATTTTTCTTGTCATGTGAGTAGAAGAGCTGTGGTGTGGTCCTGCCTGTACAGTGTTGGTTCCTGAAGCAGAGTTCCTTGTTAGTGTGGACTGGGTTCTTCAAGGAATGCATCTCTTGTTCCGTAGCTATGTAAGAACAGAGTACTGTATGCCTTTGTCCAGGTGGGCAAAGAGCCCAACCTTGAGTGGAATAAGGGAGCCACAGCAGAAGAAATGCCTGTCCATGACAACAGTCATCAGCTTGTCAGTGACAGCAGATACCTCCTAAGCAGGCATCATCTTCTTGTCTCTTCAAAGAAAGACTTCAGCTGAGAGACACATGGTTTAAGCAAAGCAAATTACACAAGTGAGTTCTCCAGTGTGGACATTTAAGAAGTTTCTTATAGGCCCCTACCTCCTTTGACATCAGTGCTTAGTTCTTCCTCTTGGGTACCACCTTCATTTCACCCCATTGCACTCAGCATGCTCTGGAGCTAAGATGTTGCTCGCTGTGGCTTTTCCTCCCTTGGTTGTTGGGATCTTCTCTGGTGGGCCTATGTGGGCCACAAGAAAGTGCCCTATCGTTTCCATTTCTAAGATGGTGGCACAAAACTACTTCACCTCAAGATGTCAAGCCACAAAGCAGTATTTTACCTACCAGGAGACAGTAGTTTTCCTGGTTACCTTGTGTGTTATTCTCTGCCCGCCTAGTCAGGATGTACTGAACAACAAAAAGGACCTATCTACATGACACCCCTTCCCTCCTGCTCATCATGCCTGCCTCACTACTTCCTCTCACAGTATGAGAAAGAAAACACAAAACAAGACAGACTCTCCTGCAATTGGTTTAACATCTGGCTGGAGAAGCTGATCTGGAACAAAATGTAAATAACTAATTCCAGATGTAGCTAAATGCAAGATGTGACTGCAGTGTGTAAAGGAAGCCCTCTGGATGACCAGAGGTCTCTGGAGAAAGAGCTGTTCTATTTGGGTTGAGTATGTGTGAGTTGGGTCAGTGGGCATTTAGAAAATGGAGGCGACTAGGTAGAAAGAGCAGCCTTTTGGGGTACAGAACATGGCTACCATATATAAAGGAGATCTGATGGAACAGGAGCATCCAGGAAAGCCAGTGGGGGCACCACTGGTGTCAGGGAGCTAAAGGCTCTGCCTGCAGAAGGTATTCAGCACCACTTTTGCTCTGTAACTCCAGAGTCACATGGCTAAAGTCATTGTTTTGTGGCGCTCATCCAGCATCCATGGTATCTTGCTACAGAGCCATAGCCTCCCCAGAACCAGAGGGGAGGGCAGGATGAAATCCAGAGCCCTTCTCATCAGCTACAACTCCCAGGGGACCCGTGCGCTTCATTTCTGGTTGTCATAATGACCACCACATGGAAAACATTGACCTAGGGGCTAGCCTCCTGGAGTACAGACCCACAAAGATTTTTCATAGCTGGGTAATGACCCAAATGGGAGTCAGGCTAGAGAGAAATGGCTCCTGCTCCTTTTCTTTGTGCATCACCTTCCTGGACACTGGGCAAGAGGGAGAATGCCTTCACACCCTTGGAGCACTTGTTTCTATAAGTATGCCAATGGGACAGTACCCTTATCTTACTTAGGTTAATGGTGTTTATTGAACATCTGCTGGAGCCAGGCATGATGTTGATTTTTTTTTTTTCCATCGCTCAGCAGCAGGAGGGTTCTCTTTCTCTCATTCAGTCCTCTGGACAGCATGAGGACATAGGTGTCAATTGTGCCTAATTACTGTATAGTAACTAAGAGGAGGAGACGTGTCCCCAGGGCCACATGATACACTGCTATAATAGTGACTCTGATTTAGTTGTCACCTACCCTGCAGGAGCATCACATAAGGCACTCCATAACTTCTCCTATCTGGTCAATGGGTGTCTCGTGCTCTACATCCAAAACACAACTGTTGCACGTGTTTTGTAGATAGATAGCATATCCTGCCATGCTAGTCAGGATGAGGAATCCCAGGATACATTTTAGCATAATCAGCCATTCAAACAACAGAAACCTCCCAGCCAGGGGAAACAGCAGGGGTGGAGGTGGGAGGAGATAGGTCACCCTCCCCTGGGACCACAGCTGCATGTCACGGCTGTTCATTGCTTCATAACTCTCATCCTTGGAGTGAAATCACAGACTTTCAAAGAAAAATATTAATAAAACTTCTATGAACTATGTCCCAAACCGCAGACTCTTGCTACTTCCTTACCCCATGTAGGAGTATTTTTATAGAACTATCCCTTCTAAGCCCGGAAGCCATATGCCAAATAAATTTTAAAAATTATGAACTATTCTTGGACTCTATGGGGCCTGGAGCCATTTACTAAATGCATTTGTGGCCCCCAGAGGAAGTCTAAAATTGGGGACATGAGCCTCTGGTCCTCCAGCTGCTGGTAAGCAAATTGGCCTGGATGGCTGAAACTGATCTGTTTGCTCCCCTGGTCTAGGAAGCTCCGTGCCCTGTCTGCTGTCACAGTGATTACTGTTAAGCCACAGTTTGTGATTAAAAATAAGAATATTTAGTGCCTTAAGCTGAGCAGACATTGCTTGAGATCAGAATTCCAAGCAACTCCATCTGGTTGGACTGCGGCAACCCTGAGAGACTATTGAGGCCACAGTGTACCCCCAGCCTTACCCCATAATGTGGCTGTAGTCAAGTCTGCCACAGCAGACAGTGGCCATGGACATAGGGACTTTCTCCAAAGCTCTTGACTTCTGACATTCACACGGTCTCTGTGCTGGGTCAGCTGTATAGTACGAATAGGCCTGGACAGTGACCATCTCATGGGGCCTGTCCACTAACTCATGGCTCATTTACATGGACGGGGTAAATGAGCCTCCAAATGCTGACCATGGATTATGCAGGAAGGGTAGAACCAGACATGAGCTGGATGACCAGCTGACGGCAGAAGGGATGCCTGAGAAGCTGGCTGTTTTTTCTAACGTGCTTTCAGACTAGTTGGTTTCTCATTTTTTACAGCCTCTTATTCCTTAGATTTTTTTTTTTTTCAAAGAAAGTTATTCACCATATGACTCCAGCTGGCCGAGAATGCACTAGTAGACCAAGCTGGTCTGAGCTTGCAGAGCCCCCCCCCCGCCACCTCCTGAGTGCTGGTTAAGGCGTGAGCCACCAAGCACAGGTTGTGAAATGTTTTACAGCCAGTCACATTGTTCCTCCACCTCACCTGCTGGCAGTGTCTGTTACCCATGCCCACCTACATCCAAAACTGCTTCATGGAAAACTCTAGCAACAAACAATTCAATGGCCTTTATTGCAGTACAATTGCCTTATTTTCTTGTAAGTTTTTATTAATCTCTTGTTTCCAACTTATAAATTAAACTTTATCATTGATATATATGTATATGAAAACCAGCATAGCTATGAATAGGATTGGTACTCTCTTTGGATTTAGGCATCCACACAGGATCTCAGAATGTATCCCATGCAGATAGCAAGAAACTACCAAAATGATGCAGTCTTTGGTGATGAGCTTAGTTAAAAGTAATGTTTCTATATTTTAAGAGGAGGTTAGAATATTGTTAGACAATGCTTTATTTAGATTTTTTTATCAAAATACATGTTTTATTGACATTAATGTAAAAAACAAAACTTTGGAAAGAGCCAAAGGCCAATCCTTGCCTAGCCTAAAATGCAAGGTCTCCAATGCCTTAGAAACTGTTACCCCTGAGCTCACCCAGAGCAAACCTGGGCCTCATCTCATGCCTCAGGGGACATAAAAAAAAAACAACTATCAATCAAGTCTCCAGGGCAAGAGCATTTTCTGTGCCAGTTCAGCTGATGTCCTTTTGCAGGGAAAGTGGGCGCAGGCGTGTGACATCACTCAAGACATACGGGCCATTCTCCTGGGAAAGAGACTTCACTGTAAGCAGTGGCTTTGTACATTTGTTCAAATGACTTCAGCAAGCCACATAAGTTTTCTTTTTCTTTATCATTTTTGTGTGCCAGCCTGTGTGAATTTATGTGTATCACCTGTGTGCATGGGTCCAAAAAGGCCAGAAGAGGTCCCCTAAAACTGTAGCTGTGAGCTGCCATTTGGGTGTGGAAACTGAATGGTCCTCTTTTCAGTGAAAACTGAAATGGTCCTCTGCAAGAGCAGCAAGCTCATTTAACTGTGGTGCCATCTCGCCAACCTCTTCAGCAAGCTGCGAGTCCTATGCCCATACCACAGGCTGGAGGAGAAAAATGTGGTTGAGGGCTATCACACAGCTCCCCAGTCCTCCTTTCATACCTCACCTCTTCCTTGAGGCATCACTGTTTAATTTCCTAATCTGCCTGTGTCCTTGTGTTGGTTTGGGTGGCCTCCTGTCACACTCCGCTGAGTTTATTGAAGGGAAGTTCTGAGGGAACAGAGGTCCCTCGGCTTCTTGCCCAGTCATGCTTTTCTCCACTGAGAACCATAGACAGACAGCCTAGAAATGAATTTGAGGATTTTAACCATCAGTCAGATGGCATCTAAAACAAGTCATGAAAAATAGCACACCTCTCCATTCATCCATAGTGTTTGTAATTTTCCTGACATTTTTCTAGTTGTGTTTTTGTAGTTGAAACAGAAGAGTCAAAACCATGCTTAGTGGACAGGATGAAGCTTCCACAGGGGACAGACGTTTTAATCACCCTGCTCTTTTCTGGGGATTCTTTGTTTTTGATGCAGCAGACTTGACTTCAGCCGCTAGCACCTTACAAATACTATTTTAGGAGACCACAGTGCAGCTTACATTGAGACTTCCCCTCCAAAGTTAGCCAGGCTGTCTAGGGTAAGTTATGGGCTTTTCCCTGGAAAATCTAATTCTGGGAGCTGAGGAATGAAGCTACAGAGTTTTCAAAACCTTTTGGAGAATCACAGAAGTGCAAGGCTTCCTCCTTCCCTGCACAGATGCAGAAGGGAAGAAGGGAGGTCTTGCCCTTGAAAGAACATCGGCTAGTCGCCATTGCCTTTAGTGGAGGAGGGGTGGGGTTTTTGTTTATTTTGTTTGGGGTTGTGATTTCTTTTCTTCTTTGATGGAAAAACTGGCTTCACATGTTTTTCTTTTCCATCTCTGACCAAACTCTACACTTTTTTCTTTCTTCCTTCTTCTTCCTTCCCTCCCTCCTTCCTTCCTTCCTTCTTTCTTTCTTCCTCTCTTTCTCTTCCCCCTGGAAGATTGGGTGTAGCCCAAAATAAGTTAAGAAATTCCACACTACCCTTCTTGGAGGAAACTATTGAAAATAGGATGTCAGTGTTTAATGAAGCACCCATGGACATGGACCCACCTGGGGAAAAGCGGAACTGAAACAAAGATCATTAAGTGAGCCAGGCGTCTGCAGTGGAAAGACTGCAGGAGTCTACTCAGGATCTGCACAGCTTGTGGGCAAGCAGAGGGAGTACAGACCACACAATCTGAGGGTAATGGGGAGCCCTGTAGGATTTTGAGAAGACAGGCATGTGGCACAGAGAACATTTCAAATTTGAAGCCAACTTCTGCTCCTACACCCTATCTCGAAATCCAAAGCAAGCAAGAGAACATAGCAGTGGTATGACATAGTATGGCTTGTGTTTTTAGAAAGTCATCATAGGCGCTGAGTGGAAAATAGATGAGAACTGGGATAAGAAGAAAGGAAATTAGATGAAAAGAGCTCAGGCAAGGAAGGTTTTAGAGGACCAGTGAGGACCACTGTTGTCTTCACTGGGGTGGTGATGAAGATGGTAGGCAAGGTGGTTTTGAAATTTTGATTAGAAAATCAATGTCCCATGCCAATGGAATTAAAGTGAAAGAAGTCACAGGCAATCCTTGAGTCCTGGGGTGAGCAACTGGAGGCAAGGGGAAGGCCTTTACTGAGATGGAGCAGATGGGAATCTGGGAAAGCTGACAAGATTCAGTAGGAAGCCAGGAGCTTTCAGGGCAGCCTTGAACTAGGGTTGATGGGCAGAACTGGGTGTGAAGCATGCCCACCTAGGGGTAGGACTCCGACTCTTTGTATGTTCCCACTAGCTCTGCCTCCTCACTCTCCTTTGCTGGTTCCATCCCATTGTTTAAGGTCCGAATGTCACAGTCTTCAGGAGAATTGGCTTCCGAGACTGAGTGTGTTGTAAGCTCTGTCTGCTGCTGGCTCCATGGACTCCTGACTCCAGACTTCTGGGCTCTCAGCAGCTCGTCTTCTGCAGCTGCACTTTTAGTAGACATCTCGGGATTACCATGTGCCCTGACTCACCGAAAAGCCCTGTTTCTGTATTTTCCCCAACTTTGTGTCAATCCTTGGAGCTACTGAGGCCAGACACTCAGCATCCAGCTGAAGTTCTGTTTGTTGCTATTGTTCTCTACCTTACAACCCAAGGCCTCTGCCTGGAATCCAGCTACATGTCCCTTCTCCTGCTGTAACCACCCTTCCAGCCAGCACAGCCTGTGTCTAGGTCACTGAAGGGCTATAGGACTTCCTCCAACCCACCAGTGGTAAATAATGACACAGAGACTTTTATAAGTCTAAAGTTGAGGACTTCACCTGGGCAGATTCTCAGCTACCGTCTAGACTTGACCCAACTATTCTTGCCTATGACCTCTGCTCCACTCTGCCCTTCTGCTCTCTTCTGTGTCTGTTCCAAAACCTTCATATTTGCCTTCTTATCCCAGACTTCCTCTCTCTCTCTCTCTAGAAGCTCTGTCCTCTACTTCCTGCTCCAGATATTGGTCATTAGCTCTTTATTATAACCAAACAGCAGTAAGAGAACACTTGAACATCTTTTAGAGTGCCTCTAGGTAAATGAGGAAAGGCAAACATTCACAAACTAGAACACCCAGTGGTGGGACACAGAATTGACAATAGCAGTATCCTGCCAGCACTGAGTTCTCTGTCAGAACAGTCCAGAGACGTTTCCTCACACAATGTGAAGGAAGGTTACTCCAACACAGGGCCTTCCTCACTGGCCCCCCTCGGTTTTTCTCTTTTTAGTCTGTCTCAGCACAATGTCCACAGCACTGGCCCAATGGCCCCACTGTTCTCAATTCTCATGTTTCCACTCTGCCACATTCTGGGTCATGCTAAGACCCTGTTCAGAACAATTTAGCTAGCTGCTCTCACTACCCACGTGACCTTCTCACTGCTCTGCTCTGGCCATGGCACATTCTCAGTGAGGTCTTCTCTGACTTCTTATTTGAAATTCTAACCCTCCGGGCACTCCCCCCTCTACTCTTTACCTTCTCCACTGCACATGTACACCCAACACTTTTCTTACTGTTTTTTTCTTTCTGTATGTCTCTTGCTGCCAACTATAAACTCCATAAAAGGCTCTTTGCCTACCTGTCCCCTGTCTTGTGTCTCTCCCGACAGATACTCAGTACCTATTTGTGGTGTAAAGGGGTTACAACAGGAGACTGTCTGCTCCTTTTCATCTGCTTCCTTCTAACTTTTTATTGAACTGTTGTAATTTCTGCATGTTCATATAGGATATAGGGCAGAGTGAAAGCCAATGGACAGCAGTCTAGGCTCATGGCTTCTCCACAAGCTGTTTGACCTAGGTCATGTCAATTAGTTTTTCTGAGTTTTGATCTCTTTGCTAATAAAATGGAGAAAGCCTGCCCTGCCTATCACAGGTGGCTAAGATGCTACAGAGTAATGTGTGAGGGACCATTGTCTTAGTCTCTTATTTTGCAAAAACAAATATCTGGGGCTGTATTCACACAGAAAGGACATTTACTTCATAGTTTTAGAGGTTGGAAGACTACGATTAGGTGGTAAATAATGACACAGAGACTTTTATAAGTCTAGAGTTGAGGACTTCACCTGGGCAGATTCTCAGATTCTGTCTGTTTGACCTCTGGTTAGAGCCTTCAGATCATATCACAACATGGTAGAAACACATATGACAGAGAGGGAGGTCACATGGCAAGGTGAGAAACCGGGATCTGGGAAAGAGGCCAGGCCAGCTCTTTTGTAATAACCCATTGTCTCAGGAAGTAATCCATGGGATTCACCCTCTCTCCTTCAAAGGAGCATTACATCATTTGTGATGGAGGAATACCATTACCTACCTACCTTCTACTGGACCTCACTTTTAACAGCTCTTTCATTTCAATACCACTGGGGACCAAACTCACAACACACCAGTCTTTATGGTTACGATGAAAACCATTCCTAATTCAATACTATAACTTTATATGTGTGACCACCTCGTTGAATTCTCATATCAAGTCAGTGAAATTGCAGTATTGAATTCATTTCACTGAGATGCACCCCCAAATTAAATGGTTTGTTCAACCATTAAACAACAGAACTAGCCTTTGAACCTAAATGTTTTCTTTTTAAAAGAATCTTATTTTGTTTATGTCTATATATGTGCATGTGTGTGCTGTTGTTCATGGCAGATATCCTAGGAATGGAGGTACAGGCAATTGTGAGCCTCCTAATGTGGACTGTGGGTGGTGGGAACGGAACTCACATCCTCTGAAAGGGGAGTGCTTCTTCCTAATGAACTCTCTCCAGTCCCTGAACACAAGCACTTCACTTCTATGTCCTGAGCAGTTGTCCCATTATGCTCAAAATCAGTTAATGACTGTGTGCAGAGATGAAGAGGATTTGACCCAAGGTGAAACTGTTGCTTCTGCAGTTTTTTTCCCCGACTGTTATTTAATGTAGTATTTCCCTGACAGTATTCTCTGTGCCCTTCTTTGGATTCAAATAGGCACACAGTCCTGTTTCCCACAGGCAAACAACCTTCAGGCCTCTCTACCCAGTGAACGAAAGCCTGTCATGGGTCTCTCAGGCTTTTGTCGTGTGTCCGACTAAGCAAGGGTAGATGGCTTCCTCAGGTTGAGACACCAGTCCTCAGTCAAGTATTTGTTGACAACTACAGAGATGAAGACTGGACTAAGCTGCAAACACCTGCTTCCCAAACAGCCAAGCTATGCTCTTTTCTTTGTGTTATGGTCTTTCTGTGTTAATGAGTTTGTTAATGTGCTTTAATTAGTGTTTACTGGAAAATAGCTGCACACAGATTAGTCTTGTGAGAGACTTAGCCAAAATGTTGAGGCAATTTGTTCCTTGTATAAAGCAGCTAATAAGTGAGAAGTACTCTGTAAAGGTTGGAAAAGGACATTAAGTTGGTTTTTAAGAAATAGAACTTTGTTTCTACAGGAAAAGAAATGATTTATTTAAATAGGTAGATTGAAATATTAAAATAGCAATCCCCTCCTAACTCAGGTACTGGATGATTTGCATATAACAAAACTGGATAATGGCAATCTGATTGGAAGCCATGGCATCCACCAAGAGGGGAGGTCTACAGAGATCCTGAAAGAACTTGAAATCACTTGTAAATTTCATTAAGTGTTTTGGTTCCCTTCAAACCTATGCATTATGTATCAACTTTTGTTTCTGAATTCTGGCCTCAGGCAAATTGCCAATGTCACAACCAAATGAGGGTTTTAAAATTCTCATAAACCACTCCCTCTTCATTTGGGAGGATTTTCACTTCCAGAGGAGGAAAGTGAACGTTATTGGATTGTTATTCAATCTGGGCTTCATCTGTAAGTTAATTTTTCTCTGTATAAATGTAGGGACCTCTGGATGAGGTCTCCTTGCAGCTGTTGTAGGTTGAAGGAACATCCTCTTCAACCTACCCCTCAGAGGTAGCCTGTATGTGAGCTGAGTCGGGTTCCCACCTCAATGCAGAACTCAGATTCTAGAAAGGAGTGAGATAGGGTGTGCCACAGCTCGATGGGGGGCTTAGGCTCCGGTGTTCTGCAAAGTAGGGGGTATCATTAATGTATTGTGTTTTCAAATAGCTAGGAAGGAAGATGAATGCTCTCATCACAATGACATGGTGAGTGTTTGCGAGGCTGAATATGTGTATGCCCAATTTAATCATCACATTAGGCATGTCTCTATAAAAACTTCACATTGGAAGCCACATATGTTCAATTTTATGTATCAGTTACAAGTACCTAAAGTCAAAACTAACCAATCAGGTGATTGATAACGATCCCTATTTCCTGATCTATGGATTTTACAAACGAAATTTGAGCCCTGTGAGCCACACAAATGCTGCCCGGTAGGAATTTTGTGAATGAGGGCCTCAGAAACAGTTTGGTATCAGAGGCCCTGAGACCAACGTGTAACTCCAAGCACCTGGT